>VSMD01120695.1:0-126178 GCA_008750895.1 Mirza zaza
TGATAGTTTTTTGTTTTTTTTTTTTGAGACAGAGTCTCACTTTGTTGCCCAGGCTAGAGTGAGTGCCGTGGCATCAGCCTAGCTCACAGCAACCTCGAACTCCTGGGCTCAAGTGATCCTTCTGCCTCAGCCTCCCAAGTAGCTGGGACTACAGGCATGCACCACCATGCCCGGCTAATTTTTTCTATATATTAGTTGGCCAATTAATTTCTTTCTATTTATAGTAGAGACGGGGTCTCGCTCTTGCTCAGGATGGTTTCAAACTCGTGACCTTGAGCGATCCACCCACCTCGGCCTCCCAGAGTGCTAGGATTACAGGCATGAGGCATTGATAGTTTTTGAAGATGTGATGATTTCATCTGTTTTAATAATTATACACTTAACTAGAAATGGCCTTTGTATTTCCTTATTAGAACATATCTACATACGGCAGCATTTTCTATCTTTGCCTATTTCTTATACATATACACAGGAACATTTGTGGTACGACATCATGACTTTTGAAAGCCAACTTTTTAAACAGCTTTGCACTATCTTTATATGCTTCTATAACTCACTCACTCAGCGGCAAAAGGAGAAATTCACCTCTATGTTATATCCAAAAAGTTTACTCTAATTAGGATTTTTTTTCCTTTTCCTTCTCCTTTCTGATCCAATTATATTCTCCCAGCTACGATCTCTTTGTGACAAAATATATTCATTTGGGACATCTAAGCCAAGATTAATAACACATCCTATGATACTAACTTTATTAGTGCTATGATATTATCTAATCAAGTCAGTAAACCTTTTACGTAGTAAGCATTGGATGGCTTTCAAAAGCTTAAAACAGTTTCTAATTCTCATGACCACTGCTCAAGAGTTAAAATTTATGAAAAAAATGAACTCAAGGAGAAAAATATCAGCAGTTTCAAGAGTAAATCCAAATACACAAAATATGGCTGAGGAATATAATTACACCTCTGTCCTCCTTGCTTCAAGAAATTTTAATGAGAAAAAGTAATTTTTAGAGAGTTTTAGCCATATGTATCAATTAAATAACTTTCAAATAGCAATGACGAGACGTGGCCATGACAATTCTCTTTATAATTCATTTTTTAAAAGCCATTGAAAAGAGAGTTCAGATGTATACAAGATCCACAGGTCTCTCTGGATTTCTTGTTACTTTATTTAGGGTTGAAGTAAGGGCCAAATGCTCTCTAATGATCTCTTGGATAGTCTGGAATTAATTTTTTCTGGTTGAGTTTTTTCTAACTGGTTGCCAGGAAGTACGACCTGAGAAATACTGACTGATGCACACAACTTTTTCCTTAACCATGGCTTTCCAATGATTATTATTGAATCACTAATTAGGGTCCTCCTATGAGCATGTCAGAATCTCAGAGTTAAAAGGGACCTCAGAGATGATCTATTTAACTGTGTGAAGCTAGCAGTCCCTTCAGTGGCATCTCCGTAAGTGGTCACTCTGCATCTATCTCAGTGAGTACCTCCATTTTTAAGTGTTCACTTCTATTTTTTTAAGACAGCTTTGTTATTACAAAGTTCTTCATTATAGTAAACAAACATGTTCCTTCCCATATTTTCTATTCACTGATATTTTCTAGAGTTAACAAAGTAAGTCTGTTTTTTAAAAACATGGTAGCACTTGAAATACATCAAAACAAATATATACATAATCACAACTTGAATGTCTAAGCACCACAAATTATACTGGGAACTTTGTCCACATTACATCTTTAACCCTCATGACAATCTTTATTAGGTATTTTATACTCATTTTATAAGTGAAAAAGCTAAGAAAGTGAGAAATTTCATCTATGATCATACAGTTAGTTAAGTAGCAAGTTTTGAGACTGCATTTATGTGACTACAAAGGCTCGGAGAGGAAGAGAAAAAAAGGCTCTTTCAAATACCTGTCAAATAAACCAAACAAGGTCTCTCCAGGCATGACTATACTCCTCCTAATCACTACTTATCCAAGGAAAGATATACTTTTAAATAATTTATTCTAGAATATTGCCTAATACCAAAGTCATGCTATATGGATTTTAATTTGCAGAATTGACTTTCTTTTTTAAAAAATAAGAAGAATTTTTGCCCACCTCTCACTTAGGAAGCACCCCTTTTGTTCTTCACAATGCCTTAAGCAGTGTTTCTCAAAATCCTCTGATGGCATCGCCTGGGGAAACTGTTAAAAATACACACTCACCGGCTCAATCTCAGACGCACTGAATCAGAATATCCAGGGGGAGTGACCTGGGAAATTTATTTTTTTCCTCATTTCCTTTTCTTAACTTTTTATTTTTTAAAAAAACCTTCAAATTTATAAAATGTTGCAAAATAAAAATAGTACAAAGATCGTGCATATATCCTTTATTCAGATTCACCTATTGTTAGCATTTTATCCCATTTGCTTTATTATTTGTTTTCTCTGCTCCTATAACATGTGCGCGCATGTTTCCCACCCCCTTCCCCGCGCCAATCTTTTGGGGAACCATTTAAGGATTTATTACATATACCATTGTCTTTCATCCCTAAATACCTCATTGCATATTTTCTAAAATTAGGAATACTGTCTTCTATAATCACAGTTATCAACTTCATACATTTATTTTGATACAATATCTCATCTAATATACCATCCATGTTCCCACTCATGTCAGCTGATCCAATAATGTCCTTTTTACTGTAGTTTCTTCCATCCAGTACAGGATACAGTCTAGGATGAGATATTACATTTAGCTATCAGGTCTCTTTAGTTTCCTTTAATCTGGAACATTTTCCACAGCCATTCTTATTTTTAAAGAATACAGTCCCATTCCTACTTTTTTACAATGTCTTCATTTTGTGTCTCACGTTTCCTTATAATTAGAATACTGCATAAGTGATGCTGTGTCCTCCTCTGGGTATCATATCTCGAAGCACCTAATAATGCCCATCTGTCTCTCAGGAACACCCAGTTTAGGTATTGCCTGATTTCTCCAGTGTATAATTATTGTTTCTCCTTTTAAAACTAATATGCAGTCTGTGGGGATATACTTTAAGACTATGCAAATATCCTGCTCATCAAAATATTGCCATCAACTTTGTATCCATCAATGATTGGTGCCCAGTCTTCTCTTATCTGATCCTACAATGACAGCTGCAAAATGATGATTTTCCAACTCCAGCATTCCTTCTACCATTCAGTCTTCAGCATTCTACTGAGCAAGGGACCTCCCTTCTCCCACATGTATTTGTATATTTATAATGAATGTGGGCTTATGATTTTTTAATGATTTATTTCCTTATTATATCCTTAATATAATTCCATATTAAAAGTACTAATAATTCATTACTATAAGTGGTAATAATTACTTATTTTGATGCCCAAATTGTTCCAGGTTTGGCCAGTGGAAGCTGCTTCACTAATTTGGCTCCTGTGCTGTGACCTGCCCCAGGATTCTTTTGAACATTTTCCTACTTTCTATCATAATAACTTGTCTAACCCCAGAGTCAGCCCCAAGGAACCCTAGTTTTTCTTAGTGAGAAATAATAACACCAGGGGCAAAGATCTGGGTGCTACGTGTGCTCCCTGTGACTGGGGTGTCTTTGCTTCTTGGCCATTTCAGTGGACAAAGGTAGGAAATGTATGCATATATAGACACACCATGCTTCACAGATAATGCAAATTATTATTATTTTTTGCAAGGTTGTGGTAACCCTGTGTGTTGAACAAGTCTATTGGCATCATTTTTCCAACAGCATGTGCTTACTTTGTGTCTCTGTACCAGCAGTTTTAGCAATAAAGTATTTTTAAGTATATACTTTTTTAGACATAATGCTATTGCACACTTAATAGACTACAGAATAGTGTAAATACAACTTTTATATGCACTGAGAAACGAAAACATTTGTATGACTTACTTATTGTGGTACTCTATTGCAATGGTCCGGAACCAAATCTAAAGTATGCCTATGTATTCACCTACATATATATATATATATAATACCTATACACACACATTTTAGAAGTTCTGAGTTCACAATGGTACTCTCAATTCCAGCCCTCCCCATAGGGTTCCTTTTTGCCTGTGTTTTTAATGAGAATCCCAAGTGATTGTTCTAACCAGGGATGCTTGGGAAACACTGCTAAAGTCTACTGATCAATCTCAGTCACAAGTTTCAGTGTTTTCCGGACAAATTCAAAGGGCTGTGTGTTCTCTTTGCATCTCATTTGTCCTAGCCATGGGCTCCCTCTTCTTATTGAATATCTGTTATATTCAACTGCATTTTGCAGATAATTATCTTTACAGATATAAGAGCAAAACAGAAAGTGACTCCTTTCTGATTCATCAATGCCCAGAGCTTTGAGTTATGCTCTTAGGGATACACCGACCATACATGAGAAAGAGAGTATGTGTGTACTGTGCACATGTGCATGCACATGTATGGTAACATGCTCTCCGCCATCCTCCCCCGTCCACTGGTTTCATTTGCAATTTTATACTCTGTGCTATACAACTCTAGAAGGAAATCTTAGACATGCCTAAGACTTAGTAAGGGTAATTCATTATTTTTTATGTTCTATTGTCCTTCCTCACAAAAAATTCCGGTTCTGCTTCCTCCACTTCTAGTTATTATCAGAACAATCTACCAGTTGCCTAAGCTAGAAATACTAAGTCATCTTTGTCTCTTTCCTTACTATATCACTCATAACAAATCATTTTAAGACCTTTTAATTTGACCTCATACTTACATTTTGAATCCGTTCCTTCCCTTTATTCTTTTTTTTTTTTTTTTTGAGACAGAGTCTTGCTCTGTTGCCTGGGCTAGAGTGCCATGGCTTCAGCCTAGCTCACAGCAACCTCAAACTCCTGGCCTCCAGCAACCCTTCTGCCTCAGCCTCCTGAGTAGCTGGGACTACAGGCATGCACCACCATACCCGGCTAATTTTTTCTATGTATTTTAGTTGTCCAGCTAATTTCTTTCTATTTTTAGTAGAGACGGGGTCTCACTCTTGCCCAGGCTGATCTTGAACACCTGACCTTGAGTGATCCTCCTGCCTCGGCCTCCCAGAGTACTAGCATTACAAGTGTGAGCCACCACGCCCGGCCCCTTTATTCTATAGACACTATTTTGGGTTAGACCATTATCATCTCTTGCTTGAATCTATGAAGATAGAAATGGGGTGCGTGATAGAACTATTTTTTCCTATTTCCCTCCTCTCAAGAAAATTGAAAATATTTGGGAGGAACACTATCTGCCTTTGCTAAATCCAAGTCAATTTATTAGCTTTTAAAAATGAAAATGTGTCAAAAAGTGCTCAGAAAATATTTAGCAAATTAAACTTAAAAGTTAATTTAATACACACAAAAACAATAAACTTGCTAATTTTGAAGTGCTTTACATATTTATTATAAAGATAGCTGTAGGTTACTGAACCTCAAGAAATCTATGATCTCTACTTAGAAAGCATATACATCAAACCTTATTGCTAGGCTCTATTCCATACTTAGTTTTTCAAAGCTTAGTCAGTAATATTTTTAGATTAAAAAAAAATTGATGAAAGAAAGCTCCCACAGAAAACATCAAACCCTTCCTTATGAAAACAGAGGTGTCTCAAGGCAGCAATGCACCTGCTTCATCATTGGAGAATTTTACTCAGGATTTGGAAACTAAAATGATTTGATATTATGGTACCTGTAATAATAGTTAATGATTCTTGACTACTATGTGCCACATGTTAGTATGAACATTATCTCAACTCATCTTTCAAGAACCCTATAAAGTAGCTATTGTTAGAATATCCACTTTGCAGATGGAGAAATAATATAAAAATTAAGTGTTACAGTGGGACTGAGATTGGGCTGTCACTAAAGCCCATATACAATTTGTAAAAAATAACTTCAGAATGATTTTTAGAAAAAAAAATTCAGGCCATATATGATTAAGGAAAAAATATAAAAATATAATTTATTTAAATATTATAACAATAAGCCTAAACACTTTTTTTCTAGGGGGAAAATAATTTCAAAAATTTCCATGGACTTCTTTTCCTTCATTTCACAAATGCATGCTTATGCATTATAATATTTTAAACTTTCCAGAAGGTAGGGACTCATATCCTTGTACAGTACCTTATACCTAGTAAGTTCTCAATAAACAAATTTTCAACAAACATGTAGATAATCTCCTTAGTTCAAAACACCTTTAACCAGCTGATTCAGGATACACATCAAATCTTACCTGGCATTCCTGATAAAGAAATTTTACCAAAGCAACTGATTTTACTTTCAAACACCTGTACTGATTCTCCCTGTCCTCCTACTAACAAGGGGGTAACAGCTTACAGCAAACTGACACCATGTTAGCCAGTGTTTGGTGCAGAGTAGGCTGGTGCTCACTAAATGTTACTGATTAAATTAAAATCCCAGGAAAGTAAAAATAATCAGCCAATAAATAAAAGACAGACTGATTATACCGTGAGCACAAAAGAAAGGAGTGGTAAACAGTCTATCAGTTGGGTTCAAATCCTGGCTCTGCCACTTTGGGTGGGATATTTTGGGCAAGTCCCTTAATCTCTCTGCATCAGTTTCCTCATCCTTCAAATGGGGATACTAATCGTATCTACTTCACAGGGTTTTTATAAAGATTAAACAAGTTACTACACATTAGGCAATTAACAAATGTTAGTTATCCCTATGAAGCAGAATTCCTTTCCCTCTTACCAATAAAGTGACAAAATGCATTTGGTGGAGAGTCTCTCATTCCACCGAATAAATCTTCACCTCTCACCCCTTCAGTGTTATCTTTGTGATGCATCAGCAACACTACCATTTGAGAACTATATGAATCCATTACAGAAGTCAGGCAGTAAAAGTAAGTCTACTATATACAAAAAACATAAAGGAAATTTTGTGTCTAAAACTTTTTTGTGAGGGCAACAATCACAGGTGTAATTAATCAGATTTATGAAAACTGATGTTTCTTAAAGAGCTATTTTCTAACCAATCCTCCCATCCCTGAGAGCCATCCATTTTATTAAGGGTTCCACCATCTAGGTTGAAGAATATCAAATTCACTATTAAATACAGGCTATTTACATATTAATGAATTCCTGTCATTTCTCATTTGCTTTTATTTTATTTTATTGAGATAAAATAGGGTCTTGCTGTTACCCTAGGCTGGAGTACAGTGGCAAGATCATAGCTCACTGCAGCCTCAAACTTCTGGGCTCAAGATCTTCCTGCCTTAGCCTCTTGAGTAGCTAGAGCTAGAGGTGCATGCCACCATGCCCAGCTAATTCTTTTTAAAATTTATTTTGTAGAGACAGGGTCTCACTATGTTGCCCAGGATGGCCTTGAACTGGCCTCAAGTGATCCTCCTGTCTTGGCCTCCCAAAGTGCTTGGATTACAGGGTGAGTTACCACGCCTGGCTCTCATTTGCTTTTTAAAAAAGAGCATAAAATGTTAAAATTCAGGACATTTATATTGTATCACTCTAAAAAATAACCAACAGCAATAAAATAATCATGACACTTACTTCATCTCTATAAAGTGGGCTAGTATAATACATTATGTCCATTGCACTGCTGTTCAACATATCCCTTAAACCTCGTACTTTGTCAGGAGTAATGGAATCAACAGTGTCTACAAAACAAAAAAAGCAAAACAACAACAACAAAATTAAAATCATAATAAAAGATCTGTTTTAGGGAAAAAGTAAATGTGAAAAAAATTACATTGCTTGAAATAATAGCTCTTTAGGTTAACATTTAAATATTCAAGACCAGGTTTGGCTCTTATGGTACTTCCCTTCTTGCAAAATATTGCAAGAAAAAAACAGTACAAAAGGGAACATGAAAAGAAAAGGAACACTAAAGGAAGAAGGCCATTATCAAATCCACAAAGCCTCATCCATCCTTTTTTATATGTACCGGCTTTTGTACAACATTCAGGAGTACCCAGAACAAAACTAGGCCATATACTGGAACAAGTTATCAAAGGACACAATCCAACTTTTTCTGTACCTCCTTTTCGGTTTCCTTTCAATCCTCTCTCTCTCTCTCTCTTAAATCTATGAAGCTTGGGCTTGGCAATACCCACGTGGAATGCCTGGAGCCACTGGTGGCAAATCAGCAACAATAACAAAAAAGTTCCCCACACTTCACAGGTATGTATCTGCAGTGCACTAAGATTTTATGGGTAAGAACTGTCAATCACAAACATGCACAGAGGTGAATAAATCAGCAACGGGCCTTGTCACTGAACAGGATAAAGTTGCTGTAATGTACTGCACTGACATAAAACTTACATAAATTGTGTTACAAACCAGTACAGTCTTTGATGAGTTGCACCTAACCTACTGAATGTCTACCTTGGAAAGATTATTCTATTTATTTATTTTTGAGACAGAGTCTCACTCTATTGCCCGGGCTAGAGTGCCCTGGTATCAGCCTAGCTCACAGCAACCTCAAACCCCTGGGCTCGGGCAATCCTTCTGCCTCAGCTTCCCAAGTAGCTGGGACTACAGGAGCAGGCCACCATGCCCGGGTACTTTTTCTACATATTTTTAGTTGGCCAATTAATTTCTTTCTATTTTTAGTAGAGACAGGGTCTCGCTCTTGCTCAGGTTGGTTTTGAACTCCTGATCTTGAGTGATCCTCCTGCCTTATCCTCCCAGAGAGCTAGGATTATAGGCGTGAGCCACCACGCCCAGCTGGTTATTCTAGTTAGATATTGAATAAAATCATTAGAGGGGCAAAAAATTTTTCATTTCTTACAGAAGTATTAAGAAGTACTATACTTGGATGAATATTATTATTTTAATGAACAAGGTGGCATAGAAAAAGCTTATGATTTTAGTTAAGAACAATTTCTATTACCCTCTAGTTTTTCACTGCATTGTCTCTAGGTTATTTTATTTTTACTTATTTCCTACTTTAATACAATGTAGTAATAACTGGAAGGCAATGACAAGCAAAGGCTAAAAGTCTTTTCAAAGATATAAAGGGAAATATTTTGGCTTTTCATGGATGCACAATATATTTATACCCTGTGCCTATTTTTAAATTGTAAAAGTGAAAGGTGTGACTTACATGTCAATTTAATACATTTCAAAAAAATTTTTTACTGTGAAATACATGCACATACAGAAGAGGGTATACAATATATATAGGCAGTTGAAAAATAATTTATAAAAAGAAAAACATGTTCCTACTAGTCAGTGTAAGAATACTGCCAGTATCTTATATCCCTAAATAATCAGAGACCTATTCCTCTCTGCTAGAAGTAACCAACAATGAGTATTTTATTAATCATGCTTTCCTTTTCTTTATTGATTTTACTATGTGTTCAATAATATTGATAATTGTAGCCAATTACTTCTACAGCATTAACTATGTGCCAAAGCCAAAATGTTTTATTTCATTTTGCCTGATTCTGAACATTGTGTAAATTGAGGTATTGTCTATGGTTCGCACCTCCCTCCAAATATGCTTCTGAGATTCGTCCATGTTGATGCATATAGCTCTAATTCACTCATTTTCACTCCTATATAGTGGTTCACTCTATACATATAATTTTTAGTTTTTTGCTATTATAAATTATGATCCTGACATTGTTTTACATGTCTCCTTGCGGCACATGTGTAAGAATTCCTTTAGAGTATATATGTATATATGTAGGAGTACAACTGCTGTCATAGGGCACATACACATTCAACTTTACAAGACTATGTCAAATCATCTTCCAAAGTGATTGTACCAATTTACATCCCACCAACAGTGAATAAAAATCCTCACTGCTATATACTCTCAACACTTGGTATTGTTACTTTCTTAATAATCTACCTGAAGGGTATGAATGACATTTCATTGCGGTTTTAATTTACATCTCCTTGATTACTAGAGTGGTGTATATTTCATATATATATATATATATATATACCTATACCTGTATTTTTCCCCTTTTCTTTCCCATTTAAAGTTCTCGCTCTTTTATCTTGGATATTAAAGCTTTGGTGGTTATACCTGATGATCTGTTATAATATCTTTTCCCAGTGTATAGCTTATCTTTTATTCTTTATGGTTTATGCTCTATTGATAAATAGAAGTTCTTAATTTTAGTCTACTCAAATTTATCCATGTTACTTTAGAATTATGTTTTTGTGTATTAAAAATTCCTTCCCTACCTTCATAAAGATAAGATACTCTTTTGTATTTTTTTCTAAAATTTTTAAAGTTCTTGGCTTTCATATATATATTATGCCTTTGATTCATTTGAAATGTGAAGTAGGGATCATTTTTTACTCCCCTTGCCTCAGGACAACCAGTTTACCAAGCCCCATTTATGGAATAGGCCATCCTTTCAGCAATGATCTGTAATGCCAGCTCTGACATATAACAGATTTCCATATTAAGCGCAGGTCTGTTTAGGGAGCCTCTAATCTAGTGCACGAGTCTATTTGGCGATCCTTGTGCTAACACCAGTAAACAGTCTTAATTACAAAAGTTAAATAGAGTAATAAGTCTGGCTATCTAGTAGGACAGGATACCCTCCCCCTCCACCCTCTTGTTCTGTGTCTTGGCTATTTTTGTCCTTTTGTCCTTTTATAATTGTTTTAGAATCAGCTTGTCAAGTTTCATGAAAAATTATGAGATTTAGATTGGAACTGCAAAGAATCTATGGTTCCATGAGGTGGGAAGTGTGAAAAAAATATATAAAAATACAGATCAGTTTGGGAGAATCAACATCTCTGGGATAATGAGTTATCCAATCTAAGAAAATTATCTATCTTTGTGTTTAAGTTGTATTTATTGTCTTAATAGTTTTAACTTAATATTAATATAAATATACATCTTTTGTTAGATTTCTTGGAACCATGTATTTTTGATACGATTTTTGCTTGTTGCTGGTATACAAAAATGCAATTATTTTATATATGGACCATCTATTTCACAGCCTTGATAAACTATCTTCTTTTTTTTTGAGACAGAGTCACTCTCTGTTGCCTGGGCTAGAGTGCCATGCCATCAGTCTGGCTCACAGCAACCTCAGACTCCTGGGCTCAAGCAATCTTCCTGCCTCAGCCTCCCGGGTAGCTGGGACTATAGGCACCCACCACCGTGCCCGGCTAATATTTTTTCGTATTTTTTTTTAGTTCTTTGGCTAATTTCTTTCTATTTATAGTAGAGATGGGGACTCGTTCTTGCTCAGGCTGGTGCTGAACTCCTGAGCTCAAGCAATCCTCCCGCCTTGGCCTCCAAGAGTGCTAGGATTACAGGCGTGAGCCACCGCACTTGGCCTGATAAACTATCTTAAAATTCTAATAATTTTTCTGTATATTCTGAGTATACAACCATATGGCCTTCAAATCAAAACTTTCACTACCAATGAGCACAATAATGTTCACTGTAGGTAGATACCCTTTTATTATTATTTTTAAATTTATGCACAGTAAAATTGACTGTGAGTTTTACATAACCACCACCATGATCAGGATGCAGAACTGTTCCATCACCCTAAAAAACTTCCACACACTGCTCCAATGAATTCAAACTCTCCCCCTCCCCTCAACCCTGGCAACTAATGATTTGTTCTCTGTCCTTGAAGTTTTGTCTTTTCCGGAATGTCATATAAGTGAAAGCATGAAGTATGTAATCTTGCAAGACTGCCTTTGAAAACTCATCATAATACCTTTGAAACTACCATAGTTTAAAGCTAAACAAAAGTTACAAACTCAGGGGTTTGGTAAGGCTAATTCATCCATGTTGTGTACATTCCCGAACAGCCTAAGAAATTTATCTGCATGAATGGGAAAAGCCCAAAGAATAGTATTGTTATTACACTAGAACTTTATATATGAACTACTGCTGCTGAGATAGATCTCTTCTGTGGTCACATTTTTTTTTTTTTAACTCATCACTATTTTTGATGGCATTTTGGTTTGGTAAGCTATACCTGACATTCCTAACTGTCCATGAGACAGAATTATAAACCTGGAAGAATCCTCAGAAATCATCCAGGGAGGCAGGTTAGCACTGTGATGAACGTGGACTCTGGCTGGCATCATACACACCTGGATTCTGCCTGACATTCTTAAATTTACTTTTTACTGAGTTTCAGTTTCTTAATCAGTAAAAATGGAGAAAATAAAGTAGGTATTTCATAGATTTTTGAGAAAATTAAATGAGATACTCCATGTAAAATGCACAGCACAGTGCCAGACACATAGTAAAGGCTCCATGAAGGAAACTGCTATTATGTCTGATATAACTCTCTCAATTTCTAGATTATATAAATAATTAACCTAAACATTCTATTGTAGTGGCTTTAATATTTAGAGGACACAACTTTGTGTAAAGAAAGATACATATTTTGGCTGATAACAGTTCTTTAAGGAAAATATCTAAAATGGTTTTATTTAAACAAATGTATAAATTCTCTGTGTTTGATTATAATTCACCGGCCCAGGGAATGCATGAATAACAGCAATGAAAACAAACAAAAAACAAAACAACCCTGAGAATTTTATCTTCCAAGTATAGGGGAGGAAAAGTATTAGGTAGAAAATGTAAGCTCATATGGAATTATAGACAACGAATGATTTAAAAGTACTGACAAATCACATTAGTGTTAAAAACTTTAGAAAACATTTTATTCCCTCTACATCGCACCTTTGCTCCCAATCCACAGAGGACATGCATGAAAACAGTGCTATCTATGAAATTTATTATATATGGTGGTCCAAATAATATAATTATTTTTACAAATCAATGGATTTATAAACAGAACAGAGAGAGAGAAACTAAACTGAAGATACTTTGTTCCCAATGAGCAAAAAGTGTTTTCTAAAATTTTCTATTATACATTTGGTAAAAGTTTGCCATTGGATAAACTATTCAATTTTTAAACAAAACATACCTCCATCAAGAGCAAGCTTTGACCGCCATTCAACAGGGAGAAATTCAACATGTGTTGCATGGTTAGAAAAATGCCTTTCTTCTATTTTTCTTGCAGCCTCTCTCATCCTAAAATAAATAAATAAATAAGCAAATAAAACTTTATGAGAATAACTTCACATAAGTATTTATATAAAACATCTTTTATCATAACATTTCCATTTGCTTATAACTTCATCCAAATTATACAGGGTGTCCCCAAAGTTGCCATACATAGGGAAAATAGGAAATTGCAGCTAAATGTACCTTTATTTATAAAATATTCATTACAAAATTTTACAAAATTTTCGCTACAATCCTGCCAGCAACATGTGAGGGTTCCAATTTTTCCACATCATTGCTAA
Source organism: Mirza zaza (assembly GCA_008750895.1). Lineage (NCBI taxonomy): Eukaryota > Metazoa > Chordata > Mammalia > Primates > Cheirogaleidae > Mirza > Mirza zaza. The sequence continues at coordinate 13,289 of VSMD01120695.1, forward strand.
CACTGGTTAATTTCCCTTTTTTTTTGATGAGAGTCATCCTAGTGGGTGTATAGTGGTATCTCTTTGCTATTCTTAATTGCATCTCTCTAATAACTAATGATGCTGAGCATCTTTTCATATGCTTATTGGTTATTTGTATATGCTATTTGATGAATGTCTACTCAACTCCTTTACCCATTTTAAAAATTGGGTTATTTCTTTTTCTCAACTTTTGAGTTATAAGAGTACTTTACATATCCTAGATACTAGACCTTTAACAGATATATGATTTGTAAATTTTTTCCCATGCTGAATGAAGATTGTCTTCATTTTCTTCATAGTGGCCTCTGAAGAACAAAAGTTTTCAAATTTTGACAAAATCTAATTTATCTATTTTTTTCTTTTGTGGCTTCTACTTTTGATATCTTACCTCCAAAACCATTGTCTAATCCAAGGTCATGAAGATTTAGTCCTATGTTTTCTTTTAAGAGTTTTATAGTTTTAGGTCTTACATTTAGGTCTTTGAATCATTTTGAATTAACGAATTAATTCATTAATTTTTGTATACAGTATGAGATGGGGGTTCAACTTCATTCTTTTACATGTGCATATCCAGTTGTTCCAGCTCACTTTGTTGAAAAGACTATTCTTTCCACAATGAATTGCCTTGGCATTGCTGTCAAAGATCAACTAAACTCTGAATTCTATCCCATTAATCTATGTCTATCCCTATGCCAGCCAGGACCACAATGTCTTGATTACTAGAGTTTTGCAGCAAGTTACAAAATCAGGAAGTGTGAGTCCTTCACATTTTTATTCTTTTACAAGATTGTTTTGGCTATTCTGGGTCCCTTCTATTTCCATGTAAATTTTAGGATCAGCCTTTCAATTTCTGCAAAAAAGACAGTTGAGATTTTTTTTGTGGGGGACAGGTGATATTTTAATAGGGATTGTGCTCAATGTGTATATCAATTTGGGAAATATTGCCACATTAACAACATTAAGTTTCCTAACCCACAAACACAGGATGTCTTTTCAATTTATTTAGGTCTTCAATTTCTTTCAATGGTGTACTGTATTTTTCAGTGTACAAATCTGGTTCTTCTTTTGTTAAGCTTATCCTAAGTCTTTTATTATTTTGATGCTAAAGTAAAATAAATAGCTTTCTTAATTTCATTTTCAGATTGTTCACTGCTAGTATATTAATACAACTGATTTTTGAATATTAACTTTGTAACCTGCAACTTTGCTGAGTTCATTTATTAGCCTGTATGTTTTTTTTGTGTGTGTGTGTGTGTGTGTATGTGTGTGTGTTCCCCAGGATATTCTATATATAATATGTTATCTGCAAACAGAGATAGTTTTACTCTTCTTTTCTAATCTGGATGCCTATTGTTTCTTTTTCTTGCTTAATTGTTCTGGCTGATATGTATAGTATAATGTTGAATAGAAGTAGGACGGGAAACCATTAAAGTATAATTTTAGCCATGGGCTTTTTGTAGTTGTCCTTTACCAGGTTGAGAAGGTTCCCTTCTGTTTCCAATTTCCTGAGTGTTTTTATTACAAAAGGGTGTTGGATTTTGTCAAATGCCATTTCTGCATCCAAAAACCACGTGGCGTGTTTTTCCCCCCTTTCATTCTACTCGTGTGGTGTATAACCTTGATTGATTTTTTTAAAATGTTGAACCAACCTTGCATTCCTGGGATGTATCCCACTTAATCATCACGTATGACTGCCCCCTTTATAAATGTTGCTGGATTGTTTGCTGGTATTTTGTTGGAAATTTTGTGGTCTGTACTCACAAGGCATATTGGTCTATAGTTTTCTTTTCCTTAAATGCTTTTATCTGTTTTGGGGATCAGGGTAATAATAGACTCATAGAATGAGTTGGAAAATCTTCTTCTTCTATTTTTTGGAGTTTGTGAAGAACAGGTGCTAATTCTTCCACTTTTTCTGTTTTTGTAAGAGATGGTATATGTTGCCTACACTAGAGTGCAGTGGCTGTCCACAGGCGCAATGATTGCGCACGGCAGCCTCAAACTGCTGAGCTCAAGCAATCTTCCTGCCTTAGTCTCCTGAGTGGTTGGGACTACAGGTGCATACCACTGCTCCTGGCTTAATTCTTTTAATGTTTGGTGGAATTCACCAGTGAGGCCTCTGGTCTGGGCTTTTGTTTTTTGTTTTTTGTTTTGATGGGAAGTTTTTTTTTTTTTTTTTTAAATTTGAGACAGGGTTTCACTCTGTCATCCAGGTTAGAGTGTATTGGTGTCATCATTAGCTCACTGCAACTTCCAACTCCTGGGCTCAAGTGATCTTCCTGCCTCAGCCTCCTGAGCAGCTGGGACTATAGGCATGTACCACAACACCTGGATAATGTTAACATTTTTTTTGTATGGGGTGGGAGTGGGGGTCTTGCTATGTTGCTCAGGTTGGTCTCAAACTCCTGGCCTCAAATGATCCTCCTGCCTTGGCCTCCCAAAGTCCTAGGGTTATAGGCATGAACCACTGGGCCTGGCCTGGTAGGAAGTTTTCTGATTAATTCAAATGCTTTACTTGTTATAAGTTTATTTGGATATTCTATTTCTTCTTACTCATTACCCAACCAAGTTTTGGTAGTTTGTGTCTTTCTGGGAAACTGATTACTGAAACAGTTTCTATAGTTTATGTCTTTCTAGGGCAGGCATCTCAAACTCCGGGCCACGGGCCACATGCGGCCTGCCGAGGACATTTGTCCGGCCCACAGGGTGTTTTTGCCCACTGCTGCCTGTCCTGCTTAGCAGCTGACTGGAGGGGCCCACAGTGCGCATGTGTGGAATGTGCGCCTCACTCTCCAACAGTCCTCCAACGGTCTGAGGGACAGTGAACTGGCCCCCTGTTTAAAAAGTTTGAGGACCCCTGTTCCAGGTATTTATCCATTTTATCTAGGTTATATAGTTTGTTGGCATAGAATAATGCACAGTATTTCCTTATAATCCTTTTTATTTCTATAAGACTGGTAATGTCCCCTCTTTTATTCTTAATTTTAGTAATCTGAGTCTTCTTTTTTCCCTTTGGTTAAGTAAAAATGTTCTTAATTTTGTGGATCTTTTCAAAGAATAATAGGAATACATAGAGATCTTTCTCATTTTATTTTACAATCGCATACTACTCCATCATATAATAGCTGTAGTTTATCAACTAGTCTCTTACTGGTGAACATTTAAGTATTTAATAGTTTCCTATACAAGTAATGATGCAACGAATAGCCTTGTGAATGTCTCTTTTTGTAATTTTTGCTGATATTATCTTTGGGATAGAGTCCTAGAAGTAGGTTTGCTGGGTTAAAGGATAAATACATATGTAATTTTGATATATTGCCACATTGTCTTCTTCATTGCATTCCACTAGTGCTTTGAGAATATTTATTACCTATACCCTAGCCAAAAGAGTTTGTTGTCAAAATCTGGACTTTTGGTAGTCTAATAGTCTAGAAATGACATCTTAGTTAAGTTTACATTTTATGAGCAAGGTTAAGCACCTTTTTATATGCTTAAAAGCCATTTGCATTTCTGTTTTTGGGAACTGGCTGTTCATATGTTTATCCCATTTTTCTAAAAGGTGGTTTGACATATTTTTGGAACATTTTAATGTATTAGGGATCCTTTATGATATAAGTTGCAAATGTTTTCTCAGTTTGTCTTATTTATTTTGGCATATGGTTTTCTGGATGATATATTTATAAGTATTTTTCCTTATTGCTTCTGGATCAAGTCAGTTAGGATAGTTATCTCTATTCTTAAGTTCTAAAAGAATTCAAACTCCTTTGAAAAAATCCCTAGTACTTGTATGTTTTCATTTTTCTTTTTCTTTTTTTTAGAGACAGGGTCCAGCTATGTCACCCACGCTGTTCTCCTGCCTTAGCATCCTGAATAGCCAGGACTATAGGCACATGCCACTGTGGTGGCCGACGAGGGTGGATTGCTCAAGGTCAGGAGTTCAAAAACAGCCTGAGCAAGAGTGAGATCCCGACTCTACTAAAAATAGAAAGAAATTAATTGGCCAACTAAAAACATATAGAAAAAATTAGCCAGACATGGTGACACATGACTATAGTCCCAGCTGCTTGGGAGGCTGAGGCAGGAGGATTGCTTGAGCCCAGGAGTTTGAGGTTGCTGTGAGCTAGGCTGATGCCACAGCACTCTAGCCAGGGCAGCAGAGTGAGACTCTGTCTCAAAAAAAAAAAAAAAAAAAAAAAAAAAAAAAAGGGAAAGAATGGGAAAAAAGGGAAAGAAAGAGGAAAGAAGTAGGGAGGGAGAAGGCAAAAGAGAAAAAGAGAAGGAGAGAGAAGAAAGGAGAAGAGAGGAGAAGTGAAAGATGGATATGCTATGGTTATGTCCCCAAGTCTGCCTTACTAAAAATGGTAAAATATATTTCTTAAATTTATAGGTCTTGGCTGCATGAGAAACACTGAGACCAATGGGGGCTGGGGAAAATGAGAAAAAGGAATGATTTAATAATAAGATAGGTCAGAGTATGACCCATTACTGTGCCACTATATTGCCATGCCCAAAAATCATAGTTTTTTTTCAGTTCTATTGTAAGGTTATTCAACTTTCATGTTCTTCTGCTAGGAAATGAATATTTAATTCATATTTTGAAAAGAGAAGAAAGAGATTAATAGTATTTAATAACTACTGCCCAATTATGGCTCATTAAACTGCTCTGAAAAAATAAATGTGTGTGTGGGTGTGTGCGTGCAAGTGCACGCACATTAAGGAGGGAAATACAAACTAAGAAAAGATGATCTCCAAAGATACATTTTTTTTTTTTTTGTATTATACTGGTAAGGGAAATACACAGGTTCCCCATCACGTAATCACGCAGCAGAAACACTGTGCTAGCCTGGAGTACTCAGCATAATTGTTACAAAGTAGGCAAACAGGTACCGAAATAACTGCGAGGCCTAGGAAGAGTGTCCAGCACATTCCTGGGTGCCTCAGTACTTTCTTGCCCTGAGACAGCCAGCTCAAACTGGCCCTTACTGCTTTAGAGCTGCTTTGGTTGTCCTGTAGTGTCCTTTAGCTAACTGTAATACTAAAATCCCACCTAGAGGGAAACTGTAATATCATTAACATAACATGGGTTATATGACAGCATATGATGGTGGTACTGTGCCTGTGAGATATGTTTCACTGTGAACAAGCAAAGATACGATGTAAAAACTCTGCATTATTCATTGGGAAGAGATTTAAGGCCAGGACACAGGGTGGGCAGATGTGGATTTTGTAGGCAAGAAAGCTCCTGTGCCACCCAGGAGTAAGTCCCCTAGTAAGCAACCTCTAATAAACACATCTGACTCATCAAGCTGGTCTTGTTTGAGTCATTCTTTGGTCTCTCTGTCCCCTTTCAGTTTGGGGATTGGGGGATTGGTTTTTTTTATTTTGTCTCAGGATTTTCATTTAAAAAGTGGCTATTCAAAGGTACAATCATAGTGCTTTACAGCCTTGAATTTCTCGGCTCAAGTGATCCAAGATACATTTTAATATTTTGATTTGTGAGCCACATGAATGTATTTCCCATTCAAAAGCATATGTTTTGCTGGCATTCTTGTCTGCTATTGTTTCTTCTCCCCTTTTTCCTATACTTACACCTTTTTTCTTTTTCAAATTCCTTTGCTAGCATTGTTAGTGAGGCTTCAGGAGGGAATTAAGATAAGCATGTGTTCAACCTATTATGTTCAACTGAAAATCTCTTTATATTCTAAAAAATTTATAGCTTTACAATGACTAATTTAGGTATTAGATATGTAACTTCAATGAAGATTTCCCTTGTAGTAAAACTCCACAAAGACTAAATCCAATTGTATTTGAAATATGGTACCTTCATTCCTTTTAATAGTAAACCAATTATGACATTTCAGACATTATCTATAAACTTTTTCTCAACCTATGTAAATAATAAACATTTTGCTGAATAAAAGTGATTAAAACCAGTTTGAATTCATTAGCAAGTTCATTAAAATAAGGTAAAAGGTAAAAAACCTCTATTTCCAGGCATCTTAGACATAATTTCAAGAGATTCTTAGAGAACAAAAGGAATGGAGTATGGTAACCCCTTAATTTACCTTGTTCATTTCTACTACAGTCGCACAAATCAAATCATAAGTACAAACCAGCTTTGGAATGGCACTTATACAGAGGAAGTTAATTTTACTTTCTTTCTAGGCATGACAACTAACTTAGGAATGGTAGAAAGCAGGGAAAGGGTAAGAAATCCTCTGGATTTTCCCATCCATTACTAAGCAGAATTCCCTTTTGTATGAATATTTTCCATCAATTACTAAGTTATATGGAAACATTCCCATTAAATTAATTTGTTTCTGAAAGAATGATGGCAATCCTTACTGTAGTGGACACTTGTTTTTTTGAGCTACCTTGGTTTCATTCATTTTATTTACAATAGTATCCTCTTGGTTTTTATCTGTGGCTCCACCTCTCTCTACAGTTAAGATGAAGTCAACTTCCACCTGATTCTCAGGTGGAAATACAAGTTTGGCCAATCAGACTCTGCATGGCCACATGTATGGGTTCAGGTAGTTGCATGCAACATCATTAGTTACTGAAATGCATAGAATAGCTAGGACTTTCGGGAAAAAAAAAACGTACTCTTTTTTCTTTTTTGGAGTCAGGGTCTTACTCTGTTGCCCAGGCTAGAGTGCAATGGCATCATCATAACTCACTGCAATCTCAAATTCCCGGGCTCAAGTGATCCTCCTGCCTCAGCCTATCTACAATAGCTGGGACTACAGGCATTCATCACCATGCTTGGCTAATTTTTCTATTCTTTTTAGAGACAAGGTCTTGCTATGTTGCTCAGGCTGGCTATTCTTTTTTTCTTGAATTTGAACACAAGATGATATAAACCACATTTGGAACCACAGAAGATGTCCGAGAATAGCTCCAAAGTGAAGGAAGTAGGGTAGACAGAAACTGGATTTTGATGATTTGTTTGACAATATCATTCCTAGACTCCGCAGTTTTAAGAGTTACTAAATTCTCCTTTGGGCTTAAGCCTTTTTGGGTTAGGATTTCTCTCACCTGTACCAAAGAAATCAACCTAATAACCTTCTCATTTATCTATGGCTACAGAGAGAATATGCCAGTGAACCTAGTTCTCGGGTTTCTAGATCTCCAAGCAAAATATTTGCACACTGACATATGAACATAAACATCATGGGAAGTAATGGACAAGTCATCAGAAAATAAAATCAGGGATCAGAGGGAAGAGATTTTCATAATACGCACTATGGAGATTGAAAGCATATGGGTGGCCTGGCATTATTTGACAAGATTTTTACTTTTAGGTTGAATTGTACTTTTGCTTTAATCCATCAGCTGGCATTAAGAGATGTTATGAGAAAAAGTATTGATAAAACAAAACTCAACACTGTATTATTACAGAGATGTTGCTCAAGGACATAGTTTCTGGTATCACACATTATTTGCTTTATAAGGACTCAAGAAACACATTTACTTGAAGCCTCACAATCAGATAAGCTGTGCTTCTCAACAGCAAGTGATTTGTTCTCATTGTAAATGTGTAACTGATCAGTCTTCTTTAGTTGTTGGTTCAGACCCAAATTTGTCGTGGAACCCCTGATCCCAACATTTTCTTTTAACACAGTCCTTAACATTTTTTAAACATACAAATACATACAGAATCCTCATTAGTATCTTAAAGAGTTTTTAGAATAAAGCTGAGTATAAACAAATTTAAGAGGGCCAGGCAGGGAGACTCATGCCTGTAATCCTAGCACTCCGGGAGGCTGAGGCAGGTGGATCGTTCAAGGTTAGCAGTTCGAAACCAGCCTGAACAAGAGTTAGACCCCATCTCTACTAAAAATAGAAAGAAATTAATTGGCCAACTAAAAATATATAGAAAAAATAAGCCTGGCGTGGTGACACATGCCTGTTGTCCCAGCTACTCGGGAGGCTGAGGCAGAAGGATCGCTTGAGCCCAGGAGTTTGAGGTTGCTGTGAGTTAGGCTGATACCATGGCACTCTAGCCTGGGCAACAGAGTGAGACTCTGTCTCAAAAAAAAATAAAAAATAAAAATGTATGAGGTAAATAGCCTGCTTGGTGTATTGGTAAAGCACCCACTGTTTTCTGTGTAAAATTTACAGTTCAGTTTCCTCTGGTAGCAAAGGTTAAGAGGCTAACTGGCAAACAATTCTTAGCCTTTTCAGAGTTGTGCAACTTTGTAGTATTCTCAGTTTCTGAAGTTCAGAGACTAAGATATAAACTTAAAGCCTAGACCTTTTTCTTGCTTTCAACCTTAGATTAACATAAATTAATATATTAGGTTAAAAAAGGCTTTCTTATCCCTCCTCTTCTCCATACTGGGGTGGTGGTGGTGGCTGTGGTGGGAATCAAACATCTAAGTAGAGTCATTCTCAAAATTTGGTCTGGACACTTGATCTATAACTTTAGAGATATTAGAATAATTGGCACTCAAGAAACAAGCAGTGAAATGAGTAAACTGTTAATATTTCTTATACCTTGGACAAAAGTTTGCATTACAGACTAGATATAGAATGTATTCAAAGAACTTACATGGCTGTATTTTTGATAATTCTTCCTTGGTCCATTTTCTGCCCAATGCCATGCACAACAAATACAATATGGGTAGTCTGTGATGGCTTGTCTTCTAATGTAGCTTCTTCTACATAACCTCTATGAAGTCTCGTTCCACTACTTGATGCTGTAGAAAAATTATCATCCTAAGCTTACTATTTACTCTGAGAAATAGTATTTTCACAATATGTTTAAAGGAAAAAAAAAAAGAAGTAAAATGAACATATTAAGAAAAAATTTCACTGGGTAGGAGGAGGAAGTAAAATTTATAAGATGATGTGTATTGATCACCTCTGATATAAAGTAAACTGGATATGACACCAAAGCAAGAAACTATGGGAAAAAGAAAAAGAAGGAAGGATAAACTGAATACCTAAAAATTTAAAACTTCTGTCTTAAAAAAACACCAGAAAGCAAAGACAAAAGATGAATAACTGGAAAAAATTATGCAAAATATGACACATTTTGAGTTAATTACCTAAGTATACAAAGAGAGCTTACTAATCAAAAAGTAAAAAGACAACCATTCAAATAGCAAAACGGGCTAGAGATACGACAAGATAATTCATAAATTAAATACAACTAGCTAACAAACATATAAACAGATATTCATGCATTCATTATCAAAGAAATTAAAATAAAAAATGGGACAGTAAAATTTGATTAGACTTAAAATTTCTTTTTAAATTTATTTTTTGATAATGCCCTCATATCATCCCCAGGTACCACGTCCCTGTTGTTTTTTTCCTTTTAAACTCCTTTAAAGAATTGTCTATTTTCACTGCCTCCATTTCCTTACCTTCTATTTCAGCTTCAGCCCACACCAATCTGGCTTCTGCTCCATTAATCTATCTAAGTCACCAATGACCTCCATGTCACTAGATCCAATGAAAAATTTTCAGTCCTCATCTACCTTGACACTATATTTCAACTGTTGTGTATTATTTTCACCACCTCCGGTTTGACTGCTTTTGTATGGATCAATCTTATCAGATCACAATCCAACCACCTTAAAAGTTTCATTTTAACAAGGAACCCATCACTAAATTTAATACATATTTAAAATATACTAAAAATAGAATTTGAATTGTCTATTTTGGATATAAGAGAAAAAGTCAGATTCCCAAAATTTTAACAAGCTACAGTAAAACTGAACAATTACCTTTTGAAAATCCCAGTTTTTGGGTAACTGTTCTTGCAATTTTAGATGTTGTTGCATCACTATAAAGATATACTTCATCCACACTGTGCCAGTCCACATGGTTTCGACTCAACTTGAAACTATGAATAGCTGTTGCAAAAAGGAAAAACTATTTTGAAGGTCCCCAAGGCAAACTTCATTTGTGTGAAAAATCATAATACTCATATTTTGGAATCAATATTATCTAATAACAGATATATAACCCAGTTCGATAAAAAATATTATATTAAAAAGTTTTATGTGAAGCAAGTAATAGGTAAAGACTTTATTTTATAAATGATTAACCAGGCTACAGGGAATGGCAACTTATTTAAACAACATGGAGTAACTATTTTAACTGCCATAATTTTAACCTCTAATATGTAGTTAATATGTGTTTTCACAATTGAAGAATTAATTTCCCAGGTGACGTGACTAACTGTTCCTTCTACTCAAAGAGAAGACCTCAACAGCTTTGACATAGAAACTTAAGTTCCATGTCTTCTGTTGATTTTATTAATACTAAAAAAAAAAAAATCAAAATTTCTGTAAAAATTTCATTCAGTGCAAGACAAAATTAGACTCAGAGGGAAAAATTTACTTTTAAACTGGCAAGAGAATAATGTATTAGAATATAAGGTATTTTTGCAATGGATGGTAAAGCCAATTATCACTAGATATTACTCATCGTTGCAAAAATCTAAAGTTGAAGAATATTTTATTATAATAATAAAAAATGAAGGAAATGTGTTTTTATTATGTTCAAATCAATATGGTCATTGCATTTCTGTATCTAGGGGTAACCTTGGTGAAAATGAGGTCTTAAAAAAAAATCCAAACCTGTATCTTTAGGAATTCAAAAGCTTTGTGAGCCAAGGACTGCTGTCTTGATCATTTTTAAAACCTAGCACCAAATATAGTGTCCTGGCGCAGTGCCTGGCACATATCACAAATTCAGTGATGTTTGTGGAAGCAATGAATTGAAAAAATTTACATAACATATTCACCATTTCATAATTTGATAATTCCTATATTCTGAAGGCCTTAAATTTTCCTCTATATCTCCAGGATATAAATAGAAAAAATTCACATACCCATCCTCAGAAAACTGGACACCTTCAAATCACTATGCCTGATTCTTTCCTTAAAATCCTTTTAAGGCAAAATATTATCCCCCATTGTATGCATAAAGACACAGAGGTTCAAAGAGATTAAGTGACTTTGCCACAAAGCCTATTTTTGGCAGAGTCTAACTCTTTTGAGGATGGGTTGAAAATAACTTCAAGCTAAATATAAAAAGATATATGCCCTGGTCAAGATCTGAGATCATAAGACATTTTTATGAAAACGTATTCCCTACTAGAATATAAAGTACATTATGAGAAAATGTACTTCCTTAGTGATGCTACAAATGTAATTTCAAAAATGTATGAAAAACCAATTTAGATTTTACTTACCTGCCAGGATACATTACTAACATTATACACAAGACCAAGATTCAATTAATATAATAAACATGAACAATACCTTCAGTTCCAAAGAAAATAATGTACAAGGTTAGCTTTTTAAATAAAAGAACTTTTCATAAATTAAAAAAAATCTTTTGCAAAGGATTAATAATTATTTATTTTTCTATTAATAATTCCATATCTGATCCAAGTCTCTACTTCAACCTTTTTAATCTAACATTTCTAAATCACATTTTTGTTAAAATAGTTTTGAGCAACATTTGCTTAAAACATTGAAACTACAAGATTGAGATATTTAGAGAATAGCATTAAGCCAGCAAAATTTTGTTTCTCCTTAAATCATCCACATGTTGTCTTAAAGTAAAATACTGGTGAACATCCCAGTCGTACTGGAGTAAACACATACTTTACAAACATTTACACACACTTATAATAAAGGAGCACTAAGCAAAACAGCACGATGGACACAGTTTTTATAAAACTAATGATTTCTATGCTTTAAACACAACTGAATGCTATAAGCCAGAAATATAACTACACGGAGAAATAAAACTACAATTACTGTACCTTGGGAACGCTTTCGTTTAAGACCTGCCGCATCTGTACTCTCCTTATTTCCTCTCCATTTGAACAGAGAAGGGAGGGAGAAGGGAGGGAGGTGGTAGACAACTAAGAAAGCAAAAACACTGAGCTTCAAAGTAAATTTTAAATGAGGTTTGCCATTTTGCCTTTCCATTGTAGTATTAACTTTAAAAAATGAGTTGTATTTGACAAACATTATTCTAAATGCTTTATTTCTATTATTTCTAATTAAAAGTCAGTAAAGCAAAACATTAGTTTAATGTTTATCAAATACATGCTCTACTTTTACTGAATGATAAAAGGCAAATGATATCTAAATTTATTAAAGACAATTATGTGATTATCACATTTAATGCCTTTGCATAGATAGAATTAAAAAAAAGAACATAGCATATTTGAATGCTTAAGAGATTTATAAATTCTAGTTTTACAATACTAAGGTTATTTACTCTTACCAAATTTGTGACTCTGACATAGCCAACAGCTGATAAATACAAATTGAGAAAGCAATAAATAACATTTTAAATATCTAAGGCAGCTTTCCTGGAGAAGATACCAGGGTATACATTCCACTAGATACTTTTCATTACTGAACCATAATGGAGCCTCCCTCTGAAACAAAATAATCTTTTCTCAACTCTGTTCCAGTTGTTAAAAGACTTTAAAGAATAAAACTTTTAAGAACAAAAAATTTAAAAATTTTAAAAAGAATAAAACTCATACTGAAAAAAATCAAATTCAAAGTTCTACTTTTAATTGTCCTTTGGGAAAGATTAGTGATGAAATAACAAAAAAAAATCATTAGTAAGAATGTATGCTATGATATCTTGTAAGCATGAAACAGATTACAGAGCAAAGCCAGGCACAAACTTGATATTTGGCAAATCAGTAGATAACCTTAAAGTCAACATTTTCCCTGTCAAATCTTGCTAGTTATATATCAATAAATTTCTTTCATTTTAAGTAAGCAATTATTTAAAAGTCCACTTGAACCTTACAAATCATTTTCTTATCAGTTCCATTAATAAATTATAGAACCTTTATGATTTAGTTCAAATTTATGTTCTAAAACATTTGATTTTCATCCTCACTCCCTTCTATATTAATGTGACATTCAAAGGTTAAATACTGCTCAAATATAAAAATATTTAATTCCTGTTGTATAGTACTAAAATATAACAAATCAGTTGTATATACAGATGAAGTATATGCAAAGATTTGTACAATAAAAATAGCTGATAAGTGCTTAAGGCACTTAATACCTACACCTATATGTAACTAGATGGCTATAAAAACTATAGACTAGGACTAAAAGCTGTGTTGTTACATCCAGATTATAAAAACATTTCATTGTCACAGAGAGATGGAAAATGACAATTGAAGCAATTTTCTTCACTGAAAATGTTTCTTCTTTCAAGTGCCTCTGGTCAGTTACTAAAGAATAGATACACCACTTAAACAAGGGAACAGTTTTAAAAAATTCATTAGGAAAAAACTGCTAACATATCAAAGTGGATCAAACTGACACAAACTAGAGACTTTACTATCAAAGAATGAAAACTAGATTTTGTAAATCTAGTTTGTAAATTTCGTAAATCTGGTAGTAAAATTAACATGAACCAATTCCACATTGGCTAAATGGGAAATGTATGGACCATATGACCACATTTAAAATTATACAAACACTTTCAGAAGCTAGTCAAGATATACAAATGAAGGCTTTTTTTCCTGAAAGAATGGTATAATTTAAGGATTAAAAAAATAAACACCCCAATATACAAATAAACAAAAAACATGTTCTCACCTCCAAAACAGAGAAACATATTCACAAAAATTAAATAGACATAAATGGTTCTTTACTTTCTTCTCAAACTTAATTTTCACTTGAGAGTCATTTTATTTCTTACACATCCTATAGCACAGCTAGCTTTATTTTTTTCAACCCAAAGCATGGAATTAGGGTTACTACTATAAATACACTAGAGGAAAAAATAATTTACTATCAATTCAAACAGAGATCACTGTTAAAGGAAATTCATGTGCCAGAAAGCACTATTTAACTTTTTCTGTTTTTAAAGTTTTAGTTAGAAATTCTTATGTAGTATTAGCAAAAGTATACATAAACTCAACATACAACTGCAAATGCTTATTAAATGCTAACAGTAATAAAAATGTTCTTTATATATTAAAGTCTTATACAGCAATGAAAAAGATTTAAAACACTAACAATATTTTCAATAAATTTTCTTACTACTTCACCTTTTAAGGAAATTTTCTTCATTATATAATTATGAAAGCAAGAAAATATCACAAAAGAGGGTTGCTGATGATAATGATATACTATTCCCAAGAACAGAAAAACTTAATAACCTTTCCTTTTATAAAAGCTGCCAACTTGAAAAATTCCAACCATAGGGAAGCAGCCTTGTATGTCTCAAGCCTGCCAACTATAATGAGAAAATTCCAGGCAACCTTTCTTGGACCTCAGAGAAATAAAGTTGGATAAATTTATAAAAATTAAGTAGTAACTAAAAGCTAGAAGGTAGGACTCTTCCTACTTACCAAGAGAGAAGAAAATGAGAGCTGGTTAGAAAGGTTAGCAAACCCCTCCCCCTGTAACTGCTCCATCTTTTTAACTGACTTTTGAAATGCTATATTCACATTACGGGATTTTTCTTATTCAGCAACAGTGATAGGAATACATACTTTACCCATCAAATTGTTAAGTGTCATAAATCCTTACAGTGCCACCAACACTTGTGTTGCTACCCCAAATTAGCTTGAACAGTAAAGATTCCATTCTTTTACTTTCAATCTATCTATGACTTTATACTGATAGTGTGACTCTTACAGACAGTACATAGTCAGGTCTTGCATTCTTATCAAATCTGTCAATTTCTGCCTTTTAATCAGAGTATTAGTTGACTTATACTTACAAATATATTTGTAGTTATTGATATAGGTGAATTTAAGTCTACCATTTTTCTATTTGTCTCATCTGTTTTTTGTTTCTCCATTTCTTCTTTCCTGGTTTCTTTTAATTAGGTTAATTGAGTATTTTTTAGTATTTCATTTTAATCCTTCTATTGGCCTTTTTTTTTTTAAAAAAAATCTTTTTATTTTAGAATAATTTTAGACTTAACAGAAAGTAGCAAAAATAGTACACAGAGTATACTGTTGGTACAAGTGTCAAACAGCAGCAAGGGTAGTGTTGATATTAGGAATGCAAGGCTGCCCAGGCCCTCAAAGTCCCTGTATTTTGTTCAGAATTCCAAAGAAGGGGGCCCTGTGGGCAGCAACGAAATAGATGGGGCTGGGAAAGGGGAAGATGGATTGGCCTGGGCTTCCCCTATTGTTAGCATCTTGCATAACTACAGTTATCAAAACTAACAAATTAATGTTGATATAATACTATCAACTAATATATAGACTTTATTCAGATTTCTCTAGTTTTTCCACTAATATCTTTTTCTGTTCTGGGGTCCAATTCAGGATACCATATTGCATTTTATCGTCATGTCTTCTTAGCTCCCACTAATTTTTGGCAAATTCCTCGATCTTTCCTTATCTTTCATGACCTTGACGTTTTGAACATTGGTAATTATTTTATAGAAGGCCCTCAATGTAAGTTTGAGTTTGTTTTTTCACAATTGAATTGAGGTTACACAATTTTTGACCACAGTGATGCACAGCATTAACCTATTCAGTTCAACCTTTTTTACTGATTATTGCATGTGCCTGGATAAATTGTAAAATGAATGAAATAGCAATCTAGTACTAGATTTAAGTATTTATCAAATTATTTATTTGAAGGCCTGATTTTATTTGTATCATTCATCCCAAGTTAAACAATAGGCTTCCATTTGTTAAACTGCTAGCTAAACATTTCCTGGCCTAGTGGGTGAGGTGAATGGAGAATCGATTTTAACTCTAGAGATAAGTAAATTCAGATTAAAGCATATAAATCACAAGAAATAATTATCTTTTGGTGAGTGATCTTTATTTGAATGCTAAAAAGGGCTTACAGTGTACTAAACTTCCATCAGTCTCTTTAACTCAATGCTCACTTTGAGATTACTAGGAAAATAAATAAGGAGAAAAATACTGAATACAGTTGGCACTCCCTATCTGTGGATTCAACCAACCACAAATCAAAAATACTTAGGAAAAAAACAAAAAACAACAATAAAAAATAATACAAATAAAAAATATAGCATATAAGTATTTGTATAGCATTTGTATCATATTAGGTATTATAAGTAATCTAGAGATGATTTGAAGTATATGGGAGGATGTGCACAAGTTATATGCAAATATTACACCATATATATATAAGGAACTTGAGCATCCTCAGATTTTGGGATCCATGGGGCATTCTGGAACCAATTCCACATGGATACCAAGGGATAACTATACACCCGATCTATATGTGTCAACAGCTATCTTAACCAAACAAGGTCAGAAGAAAAAAGGAATTATTCATTTTAATGTCCCTGAAGGCAAAAACTCTTTAATTTCTTTGAAATCCCCTAGAGAACTTAATAAGTCTCTGAATATAGTATTTTAAAATGTTTTTAATTAGTAAATGGGACTTTTCTGGAAAGACATATTTGAATAACTCCACTGTACTGTGATCACCTATTCTCTTCAAATATCCAAAAGATATTCCAGATATCTTTTCAGAATGTGTAATGTTCACTGTCTACTATGTTATCCCATACTTATTCTTTTTGTACTATACTAATTTTAACTGTTCTCATCTGTTGGCTTTGTCTGCTCTCATCGGTTCAAAACTCTTTGAGGGTAGAAACTTTGTCTATTTCTTTCACAAAAGTGACTAGCACAATATTACATCCATACATGGAAGCATTCGAAATCTCCTGACAATATAAAGAATCAAGGCTTTATCATCTATACATGAGAAAATTTAGGTGAAAAATGTATTTTTCCTCCTTCGAACTAAAGAAATATAAAATTTCACAAACTTAGAGGTAAGAGCAAAATAATCAAAATATTATAATATGTTTAAATCTTTGTAGATATGACAAGTTTGAGGTTATTTTCCCAACAATGGTAGCTTTTTGGACATAAATGTTCTTTCCTTAAAATTAGTTATAATTTTTAAATGTACTACAAAATTTCCTATAATCTTCAAAGTCAAATGTCACATCTTAACATATAAATATATTTTGATATAATACTAAATAACAAAATAATTGAAAATTGTAACAGTATATATACTCAATTGAACTTATTTTTGTCAATAACAAAACATGCTGAATATTTACCTATGCCACACTACATTATAAAAAATCGGTTTTTTCTTCTAATGAACCTCAAAGAATCATTTTTGACAGACTATAGTACAAAGGTATTTTAACAGTTGAACAATTTTCCATTTACAAATTAAAATTTTACCAGTGCATATCCTTAAAGATAACAAAATATATCACCATAATATCCTAGTTTCATACTCTAGAATTGACACACACACACACTCAAAGACATTCTAAAAAAAATCTACCACGCAAACCATGTTCTTGTATCAGTCTTAGTTCAATTTGGAGACTGGGGTTGGGACAAGGAAGCGGAACAAATGCTTTGTTGAGGGGGTTTCCACTAAGAAATAGATGGCACTAAGAGATGCTCTGCCTGCAATAAGGGGAACAAATTGACCAGAAGGGGGGCTTCCAAGAAAGAACAGATGACATGTCAAGGGGGCTTCTAGGGACTGAACAGATGTTTGGTTTATGATAGGTGGTCTCCAAGGAATGACCAACCAAAAAGAGGTAGAAAGGCCACAGACTGGAGATACGACTAAGGCCACAAAAGAGGTTCTTTGGAACATGCGTACAAAGAGGGTGACAGTATCCTCAAGTGACCTACCCTCATTAACACAGTAAAAATCACATCCACCCATGCCAGGACGGTTTACAAATACCATGGTAACCCAGAAATTGCCTTACAAGGTTAAAAATGGGAAGGGTTCCCAGTTCCAGGAATTCTCCACCCGTTTCCAAGAAAAGTCATGAATATTCCACCCCCCACTTAACATTAAATTAGGGAATCAGCATAAAAGGGGAAATCTTGTTAAACTCAGGGTCTCTTCCACTCACAGGGGTTGACCCATTCCTTTTCCTGAATGTACTATGCTTTAATAAACTTTGGCACTTCACTTGCTTCCATCTGCTTGGTCTGCTCATTTGCTCTGTTGACTTGGTACCAATAACCGTTCTTCAGTATTGGGAACCAAGAACCAGGGAACATGGACCTGACATCTGGTCCCTCCACATGACCAGCACTTTGAGGAAAACTGAAATATCCTGATTCTATGGCAAATCTGTAGGAATGTAGCTACAGCTCTCATACTGAACTGCTCTTCATACATTGCTATATAAGAACCTTTAGCTTGAACTTTTCAGTGAAATAAGGACATACTTGACTCTACATGAGATAATATTTTTAAAACTCATAGAGTATGGTATTTGGCATGTAACAGACAACTATTATTACATAAATTTCTTAGGGCCGGGTGCGGTGGCTCACGCCTGTAATCCTAGCACTCTGGGAGGCTGAGGCGGGTGGATTGCTTGAGGTCAGGAGTTCAAAACCAGCCTGAGCAAGAGCGAGACCCCATCTCTACTATAAATAGAAAGAAATTCATTGGCCAACTAATATATATAGACAAAAATAGCCGGGCATGGTGGCGCATGCCTGTAGTCCCAGCTACTTGGGAGGCTGAGGCAGCAGGATTGCTTGAGCCCAGGAGTTTGAGGTTGCTGTGAGCTAGGCTGATGCCACGGCACTCATTCTAGCCCGGGCAACAAAGCAAGACTGTGTCTCAAGAAAAAAAAAAAAAATTTCTTAGATTTAACTGTCAATTTATTCGGAAGTCCCAAGTCTCCTCAGTTATGTAGGCTTTTAACCAACTAGACACAAAAGATATTTTAATTTGATATAAGCTAACCTATAGTTTCCTTGCTTGTGATAAATGTGTATATACGTATGTTCAGAGAAAGATAAGAGAGCAAAAAGAAGAGAGAAAAAAAATGCGGGATGCTACTGAGAAGACAAAAGCCGCAATTTAAAGCTTACTGTTTTGCCATAAATTGTTATAATAATTACTTCCAAACACATAATTCATTTTTTTCAAGCTGCATTCTATAAATTATTTGCTCAATACTTAGTTTTTCTGCTTTAAAGCTGTTTTATGAGGGGGAAGGGGGAAAAAATCACTTAATTCTTATTTTAATTCCCTGGATTCAGAAGGGCTTGCCAAGAAACCTCCCAAATAAAGGCAGGCACAGATGAAGAAACACTTTTATTAATAGAAAAAAATTGTAGAGAAATCTACAAATTCTAATCTGCCTGTACAGTTATACTCACCAGAATAGTTGATCCCACTGCCTGCAGTAAATGGAACAATAGAAGTATTTTTAACTTCACCACATTATTTTGAAGTTTACTCAAGATTCAGAAACATGATGAAAATATGGCAATCTTGGCTATTATATAATATTTTTAACTATTGCAAACATATCCAAAGGCTAAATAAGGAATTCTAAGGAGATTACTTCATATTAAAAATTGATATGCTTATCAATAGGGAGACAGCTAAGAGATATACATAGGTAATTAAGGTGTTTTGTGTTTTTGTTTTGACTTCAGAAAAAGAACCAACATTAAAATATTACAAAATTGTCCTTTTGATATAATGATAAGGAACTTTTTGGTAAGTTCAACTTTCTTTGATAACTAAAAACTACCAAAAAGGACTAACTCAGGGAACACATTACAACAATGTGTACATTTATAGTAAATTGTGTTAGTGTCATGCCACTGAACATATATATTAAGTAAAATAAAAATTGAGATAGTTCAGAAATTCATAGCAGTTTTTAATTCTAGAATGTTTTTTAAAAAGCAAATTTTATAAATTCTAGCCCTCCTGAATTACTATGTCAAACTTATGAACTACTCTAAATTTTATCAATAATTTACTTGGTTTATAGAATATATTAAATATATTGATTGGTCTTACCATCTTTTCCATCTATGGATTTTGACACTTCAATATCAAAATTTTCCTGCATCTGCTGACCCCTAAAACAACTGAGATGTTCTTGCTCAATTAAATTACTTTCTTCTTCTTCTAGAGGCTGCCAAGTACCATCAATAAACCACTGTCCGCGCATTACTGGTATTTTATCAGCCTCTGAAAAGAGAAATCACAGAGTCACACATTTTAGGATTCAACCTCCTAAAAAGAGACATAGTACCTATAATCTTGTATTAGGCTAATAAGTATGAAATGTCCAATTTCCTTAAGTACTAAATTTGACATTTCACTTTGACACTTCTTGTTTTATTTTTATTGTGAAGGTACAATCCTCAGTCTTTCAAACACACATTTTGGCTTGTGATTATCTTTTAAAAAATTTTAGTGCAATTTTTGTGAAACCATGGATAAATCAAAAATTCGTGTTATTTTCAAATATGAGTTCATGGAACCAGTACCGCACAGACAGCTCAAAATATCAATGAAGTATTTGGGAAGGATGTGGCTAATGAACGCAGGGTACATTGATGGTTTGAGAAATTCCCTTCTAGTGATTTTTATTTTGAAAATGAGCCACATGGGCAACCTGAAACCAAAGTGGATAACGATGAGCTGAAAGCGTAGTGGAAGCAAATCCACTTTGACCTATGTGTGAATTAGCAGTAGGTCTGACGTTACTATTCCAACAATATTGGACCTTTTGAAACAAATTGGTGAGGTAAAGAAGCTGGATAGATGAGTTTCACATGAATTAAACGATTGTCAGAAGAGAAATCGTGTCAAAGCTTGCCTTTCTTTCTGTCGTGACATAAAGGCAGACCATTTCTACACCATATTGGTATGTGATGAGAAATGGATTCTTTTTGACAATCACAAGCATTCAGCACAGTGGTTGGATAAAGGTGAAGTGCAATCATCTTCATAAATACAGTCCAAAACTGAATATTTATCCAAAAAAGCTAATGGTGTCTCGTTGGTGGTCCAGTGCTGGTATTATCCACTATAGCATCATGAAACCTGTTCTGTCAATTACAGTGGATGTCTACTGCAACCAACTGAATTAAATGAGGATGCTTACAATTAAGCAGCTGAGATTGGTCAATAGAGACAGACCAATCCTGTTGTAAGACAACACTTGACCACATGGTGCACAATCAACATCGCTCAAATTACAGAATCCGGACTTGGAAACTCTCTGTCTTCACCACATTCACCAGAAGAAGTGACTACCACTTCTTCCAGGCTTTGGACCACTTCTTTCAAGGAAAAATATTCGATTCTCAACAAGTTGTGGAAAATGCCTTTCCCGATTTCATCACCACTGGCTCTCCAGGCTTCTTCGCTGCTGGTATAAACAAGCTACCATTATGATGGTAAAACTGTGTGGATAGCTTAGGCACATACTTTGATTAATCGTACTGCTTCTTCGAGATATAATAAACTGTACTTTTGATTTGAAATTGGGCATTTCATATTTAATGACCTAATATTTAGTTATTGCAAAAACAGATTTTCATGACCTAATACAATCATTTAAAGTTTTAAAATCCAAATTTCAAGCCAGAGTGTATCACTTCCTACAGCATATGATTTAATTATATTAAATATACCTAAGTTTACTTTAGCATTAGAGAGATAGATGAATAGCTGTCTATAAAATTGAGATCCTGAGTAACCAAAATTAGTAGGGTAAGGGGTTAAGACAAGTTTCATGCAAGGTTCTAGTGATTTCCAATGTCTTAGAAAATATCGATATAATATCCCAAAAATAGTGTTTAAAAACACTGAATGTGGTAGTAGTATGCTGTACTTTTTATGGCTGCCTTGGAGGTTATGGGCTACTAGTTAGTATATAAGAATAAACAAAACTGTTAATTATGGTAATATAATATTAATATTTTCACATATTTTAGAAAAAAATCAAGAAAAAATTTTCTTGAATAACTTAACATTTCTCTGATTAGTACTATTCCTAGAAACAGACTTTTAGTTGTTATTTATTTAAAATAAACCACAATAGTTAATTATCTTAAATCCTTTAAACAATTTTTTTTAAGGCCGGTCACGGTGGTGCACACCTGTAATCCTAGCACTCTGGGAGGCAGAAGTGGGAGGACTGCTCAAGGTCAGGAGTTCGAAACTAGCCTGAGAAAGAGTGAGACCCCATCTCTACTAAAAATAGAAAGAAATTAATTGGCCAACTAAAAATATATAGAAAAACTTAGCCGGGCATGGTGGTGCATGCCTGTAGTTCCAGCTACTCTGGAGGCTGAGGCAGGAGGATTGCTTGAGCCCAGGAGTTTCAGGTTGTTGTGAGCTAGGCTGATGCCAAAGCACTCTAGCCTGGGCAATACAGTGAGACTCTGTCTCAAAAAAAGAAAAAAAATTTTTAAGTAAAGCAAAAATAAATAAAAATAACAGAACGCTAAAAGTAAAAAGCAAAATGAAATAAATGGATCTAATTATGTAGTGTGCTGGTTTTTTAACCACATAAGGGTAAATTATTTCCAATGAATTTATAACAGTCATTTGTACATACATATTAAGACAAAAAGAGCTGCA
The DNA here is from genome assembly GCA_008750895.1 of Mirza zaza. Classification (NCBI taxonomy): domain Eukaryota; kingdom Metazoa; phylum Chordata; class Mammalia; order Primates; family Cheirogaleidae; genus Mirza; species Mirza zaza. Next base: position 35,734 of record VSMD01120695.1, read on the forward strand.
AACATATCTTAAACCTTTTGTAATAACCACAGTGTTAATAATAATATTACTATTAATTTGAAATTGTGGGTTTAGATGAATGTATTAATTTTATTAATATCATGAGGAACCCAGATTTTTAGCAAAAGACAGAGGAGATACAAATATAAAAATCAAATAAATAAAATTCTTATAACTGTAAATTTTAATTAGAAATGTCACCATGAATTAATGATGTATTTCCTTTTTAAAAAACATCCTAGCTAGAAAAGGCCTAAAAACAGAGACCAACCCAAGTATAAGTGAGGACTGCTAATATAAAGATTGTGATCTTTAAATATCATTTCCCACTAAAAGATACCAAGAGTCTTTGAAAAAATGGCTAACTCGAGGTTTGGGACAGGAAATATACTAGATGATCTTGAAATATCTTGTTATATCAGATTTGTACTGTGATGTATTAAAAATTTCCTATTCTGTGTTTCTATTGCTTTTTGCATTCTCCTATATTCTGCTATAGCAATTCTGATATATTTAGATGAATAGCTATCTAAATAATTGAGATTCTAAGTAACCAAAATTAGTAGGCTAAAGGGTTAAGATGTTTGATGCAAGGCTCTGGTTATTTCCAATGTCATAGAAAATACTGATATAAAAGCCCAGAAAGAGTGTATTTCTGGTGTATTTAGGTGCTGTGTTATTTGGTACATAAACACAAAAAAAATATTATATCATTGTGAATTACAGCTTTTAACATTGTAAGTGTACTCTATCATGTTTAATGGCTTTTTGCCTGGATTCTACTTTGTCTAGCAAAATTGCAACCTTCATTTTGTATTGTTTCTATTTGCTTATGGTGTCTTTGAACAATCCTTTATTTTTAACCTTTTAAACCACTGTATTTTAGATATTTCTGTTGAATTAATGCAGGTAATAACTGCTATAAAGTGTTATTTCAATAAATATGTGTTTAATGATGCTGAACAAGGCATATCTTATTCAGCATTACCCCCCTGGGTTGGTAAGTTTGGTTTCCTGAAATACTTTCATTAGTGCTCCAAACAGGGTCTTCCTCAGTTTGAGTGGTGCTTGCCAATCTGTTTAGTTGGTTTATGCTACAGCAGTCTTTCAGCCACTAACAGTCTGTTTTCTGATAATTATCCTTTGATTCAGAAGAAAGGGCTTGACTATTTTCTAAAGATGAAACAACAGGGGATCTTTCTGGGGGTGAACTTTTTCACCGAATGACGACACAGGTACAGAAAAACACACAAATCATAAGCATCCAGCCAAATGGCTTTTTACAAGTGTTACTACACCCAGACCAAGAAAGCACCGCAGAATCCTTCCCTTGCCTCTTCCTTGCAGACATAACCCTTCCCTCCTCACTAAGGGTGAACACAATCCTAACTAACCTCTAGCACTACAGATAGGTTTTACTTTTTTAAAATTTATGTAATGGAATCACAACATAGTATGTACTCTTTTATTTGGTTTCTTTAGCTCAACATTATATTGGTTAGAGCCACTTACAAACACAGGATTATTTTAACGGTTAAAGTACTTGCCAGGTATTAGCAGGTAAACATCAGATACCTATGAAGGTCTAACTACTTCTACCATTACTAAAACGATTCTAAATAATGTAGAGACATCAGCCAATGAATTCCTAATTATATGTTGTAATAGATATTAAATCATCATGTTGGGACTGGTCCTCCATCTCTAATGCTGGGAAACCTCTCTAAATGGTACTTTAGTCATATAAATGTAGAACCCTCTTTTTTGGACTGGATCATCCTCACCTCTCCAACATGGATATCTTCTTTTACCTAGCTCAAGCTTAGAACACCCCAAGCCAGGCTGCCCCCATACCTGGATACTCTCCTATACCAGCCTGGGCTCTGATATCCCACACTAAGCCATCATCCCACTTGGCCTCCAATATCCCATGCTAGGCTCTCCTCATGAGAACACATGTTGTCCTCACCCAGCTTGGGCTCTGACATGCCAGGACAGGCTGTTCCTGACTGTCAGGCAGGGCAGGAAAAGAGTGAAGGCTTAGTGTTGTGGTTCTCAACTAGAAATTTTGGTCCTTAAGGAACATCTAGCACAGTTTGAATACATTTTTGATCATCACAACTGGTATCTAGTGGGTAGAGGCCAGGAATGCTGCTAAACATCCTACAATACACAAGATAGCTCCTCCCTCCCCCATTCCCCCCAACAAAGACCTCTAAGGCCCCAGTCGTCAACAATGTTGATGTTGAGAAACCCTGAGCTAGCTTTAAAACTTAAAACACTGATACCTTTTTACAGAGCAATTGAACTTCCAGAATGTATTTTATAGAAACTGTTACTAAAATGTTATAATAGAAATGAAAGAACGGCAAAATGTGGGCTAAATTTTTATCAACAGAGGAATGGATAAATACACGTTGCTTGGCACATAGTAGGTGGTAACAAAATACTCATTACATAAATAAAAATACAAATAAATAAATAAAACATTCATAGTGGAGTAACATTAAGAAGTCTGTTTTTATTGACATAGAATATCATCTAGAATAGAAATGAAAAAAATAAATTATAGTACATGTATATATGTGTGTATATGTATATATAAATAGTGTAATTCTGTTTTTGTGTAAAACATACATTGGCATATGTACTAAAAAGTGAAGGAATGTATGCTAAGCTGTTACTAACAGTTATCTATGAGAGATGGGAATACAAGGAACTTTCAGTTTCTACATTATAAACTTCTATAGTACTTTACATTTTTATTATACATATGTGTTAGTTTTATATTCAGGAAAAAGAAATATCACATATTTTGGAAGAACTGCTAGATGACCATCCTTTATTATTCTATTCATCATCCCTATTCCTTCTAACAGAATACTAATTAAAATAGCTAAAAGACTATTTCTAATCTCCTAATCTCCTTTACAGCTAGGTTTGGCCATGTGATTGGGTTTGGGTAATAGAATATAGCAGAAATTACTGGGTCATACAGCTTTTTGACATCTTCCTCTTTCTTTCTTTCTTTCCTGCCACCTATATGTCTTGAGCTCTTGAAGCTCTTTTGGACCAAGTCACTTACAAAGGATAGTTATTTCTTCTGTGAATAACATACATTATCACAGTGGAGCTGCCACATGCCTCTGGACCCTAGACATGCATACTTTCTTAAATGTGGAAAGAAATATACCCATTTGTGTTTAAGCCACTATTGTTTTGGCTCTTTTATTATACATAAAAGAATCAAATACTATCTGATATACACCTATATGTTTTATAGTTTTTAAATATCATCTCACTTTGTAGTTATAGAATGGCAAGATCTGGATGTATCTGCTATACAAAGAACTATGTACAAAGGGACCAGAGAAAAACTTTTCACAGGGTTAATGGATGCAAAGAATATGTTGGAACAAAAAAAAAATATTGTTTTTCATTTATAACAATATTCATTAAAGTCAATTTAAACTTAATGTAAAGACTAGCACTTATCATTGCTAACTGCCTATCAGAAAAGAACTAAGTCATTGCCCTAATTATAACTATTAGGCAAACCATGATTAAAGAATGGCCTTTATTAGACTCAAAAGGAGAACAGGAGTTCTTCTTGACTGGAAAATAATTCGAAGGTCCATTTTCCACTATCAACATTTCACTTCTGCAAACGCTTGAATAGATCCCTTAGGTATGGGTAGGGAAAAATTTGCAATAAAGATATTTATGTATAAAAAGTTATACTTACAGGAAGCAAAGGGAGCAACTACATATAAGATTTCTAAAGGTCTGTTTTTGAGAACTATTTATATCCATATTATACTCTGCAACATATATGTGTATGTTGTATGTGTAGGAAGCCTTAAGGGCCTTTTCCCTCCAGCTTAGTCATGCCCCTACAGCCTTACCTACTTAGGGTCTAAGGCATGCCTATACTTCACTGCTGTGGAAACTTACAGGGCAAATCTGATCACATTTGACTTAAAGACAAAGGAAGTCACAGAGCAAGGGAAAATAGGAATAGTGGAGTATTGGTATTCAAGCAAAGAAATCAGCAAGAATTCGAAATAAGGAACTTAGCACAAGAAAATGGGAAGGAGATATGGGAGATAAGGATAGAAAAGAAAGAGGTGGAAAATTAAGGAAATGCTGTCATTCATTCTTAAGGTTTGTTGTAAACTTACTATCTGGGAACCCTGAATATATTTCTCATGGAATTAATGCTATAAATGGTGGCTAAGATCTGAGCTCCATATAAACTATTAGATACTTAACATATTAATGCACTATTTCCACCAAACCATACTTCATAATGTTTTCTTACAGAAAAACACATTCTAAGTTACAATTCAGGCCACCAGGCATATATTTCTCCAATAGGGCAAAAACTATATCCCATAAACATTTGTATCTTTTTAACAGTAGCTAGGCCTGGGTAGTTAATGGTGATAATGACTCTCCTTTCTTCCTTGTAGTTAGGTGTTACAGCAAAGGGATCAGGGCTCTTTCTGAATTAGAAAGCCAAAAGGCAGCTGATTCCCTCAGGACTTGTGCACTGCGGACTTCTGACTTTCCCATATAGGTCATGCAAAAGCTGTTTGAGCATTACTAAGAAAAGAGTAGGTATCTTGATATTTTGGTAATCTTTAGATTTGATTACCAAAAAAAGCACATTAGACAGCCAATCTAAGAATTTTTCACTTAAATGCTTAAATACACTGAATTAAAATCCATTTTATAGAAATACAAAGTTTCAGTTATTCAGATATAATTTCTTGACACCCTAATTAAAATTAATCTAATGCAATAATACCTTAGTTACTGAAATGTAGAATTGCATAATTAAGCTAACTCTACAACTCTTAAAGCACAAAAGCTTTCTAAAGTATTGAACATTTTCCTTAGTAAGTTGAATGGGCTAAATATAATTTTACATTTTCTAATTGACACCTTAATTTATTACAAAAGGGAGCTTTGTTGAGGAAGCTACAGATGCCACAGTGGAAGCATGGGACTGAATGGGTTTTGAACATATAAGGATATATTAAACATTGTCTATATCTCTACTGTTAACTTGGTTTACTGGTAATCTGTATCACTCTCAGATAAGAAGTTATGTAGGTTAGTACAACACAGAGCTATGTAAAATTCACTACTATATTAAAACTTTTGAAAACAGCTGTTTTCTCAAGTGATTTCTTTACCATAAATAAAACCATCGTCTATGGTGACTATGCTTTTCAATATCTACGATATTCAATACATTTATCTCTTATTTTACATTACTAATAATTTACCTATCAATCTGCTTATCAAAAACATATACCTCATCTACTATTAATATTTTCTATTCTCATTTGTATAAGTAATACGTGGAATAGTCTTTACAGTATCTGTCACCTATACTAGTATAATTTATGGAAGCTTCAAATTCTTTATTATTTTAAGATGATGGCAGATCTTCTTCTCACCTATCACTAAGCCCTGTTTGACTTTAACAGAATTGTTTGTATACTATTCATGATACTGAAAATCCTGAAAAGTGCCTAAATATAAAAAAGGTAGGCTAGGTCTGGCGCAGTGGCTCATGCCTGTAATCCTAGCACTCTGGGAGGCCGAGGCGGGCAGATGGCTCAAGGTCAGGAGTTCGAAACCAGCCTGAGCAAGAGCCAGACCCTGTCTCTACTAAAAATAGAAAGAAATTAACTGGCCAACTAATATATATATATATATATATATTTATAAAAAATTAGCCAAGCATGGTGGCACATGCCTGTAGTCCTGGCTACTCGGGAGGCTGAGGCAGAAGGATTGCTTGAGCCCAGGAGTTTGAGGTTGCTGTGAGCTAGGCTGACGCCATGGCACTCTAGCCTGGCAACAGAGTGAGACTCTGTTATTCATACATACATACATACATACATACATACATACACAAATAAAGGCCAGGTGAGGTGACTTAGGCTTGTAGTCCCAGCTACTCAGGAGGCTGAGGCAGGAGGATTGCTTGAGGCCAGGAATTTGAGATCAGCCTGGCCAATATAGTGAGATGTGTCTCCAAAAAAATTAAAAAGGAAAATAGCTGGGTGTGGTGACACGTGCCTGTAGTCCCAACTACTCAGTAGGCTGAGGCAGGACTGCTTAAGCCTAGGAGTTCAAGGCTGCAGTGAGCTAGTGAGCTGTGATCATGCCACTGCACGCAAATTTAGAATGGTGGGCCAGGCACGGTAGCTCATGCCTGTAATCCTAGCACTTTGGGAGGCTGATGTGGGAGGATCACTTGAGGCCAGGAGTTGGAGACTAGTCTGAGCAACAGCAAGACCCCATCTCTACAAAAACCAGAAAAATTAGCCAAGCATGGTGGTACATGACTGTGGTCCAAACTATTCGAGAGGTTGAGGCTGAAGGATCACTTGAGCCCAGGAGTTTGAGGCTGCAGTGAGTTATGATGACACCACTGCACTCCAGCCTGGGTAACAAGTGAGACCCTATCTCAAAAAAGAAAAAAAAGTAGAATGGGGGTTACTTCTGAATTGAAGAAGGGGAATGGGAGGAGTCACAGAGGAGATTTTGATTATATTCATAATTACTTGAGCTAGGTGAAAGGGGTATTAATTATTGGTTATGTTATTTATAGTTTTTTATATGTTTTACATATTTCATAATAAAATCAATAATTAAAAATAAGCTGACAGTACTCAGGTGGGTGATAAATAAAAATATATTCAGTAAAAAATGAGTAAATGTTTAATTGACAAATGGAATGAAAGGTAGTAAATTAAGAATTAATATCAAAATGTTACCTTGGATTAGAATACCTGAATATTTGTTCATTCACTAGATAAGAAGTGTAATCTGAAGGAATAATATGGGACAAAAGTAATCATTATCCTAATCATCATTTAGCTTGGCTACAATGTTATAACTGTAAAGCTGGACTAGTCATTAGCAATTGTACAGAATTCTACCTTATGAAAAAAATACCTATACTTCAAAATATACCTAGGATTATATATGAAAGTAACAGTCACATGAGGAATACTAAATTATGCTTAGACAATAGATAATGTCAGTAGTATCTACCACTGACCAAGTTTAAAACTAGTTTCATAGAAGTAAGAAATTTTGGACAATATAATTATATCCTAAATATGTCTGCTTTTATTGATTCAGGAAACAAGGATGTAGGGTTTTTAAAACCAGCACACATGTCTTAGTGCTTCAGCAGTGTAACTGTAAAATTAATTAAATGGTTTATGTTCTTGTATTAGTTTGCTAGGGCTGCCATAACAAAATCGTACAGACTGGGTGGCTTAAACAATAGAAATTTATTATCTCACAGTCCTGGAGGCTAGAAGTCCCAAGATCAAGGTGTCAGCAGGTTTGGTGTCTTCTGAGGCCTCTCTCCTTGGCTTGCAGATGTTCACCTTCTTGCTGTGTCCTCATGGCCTTTGCTCTGTGTGTACATGCCCCTGGTGTCTCTGTGTGTGTCCAAATTTCCTCCTCTTGTAAAGACACCAGTCAGATTGGATTAGAGCACATTACAGCCTACCCTAACAGTCCCATTTTAATGTCATCACCTCTTTAAAGGTCCTAGGCTTTAAATACAGTCACATTCTGAGGTACTGGGGGCTAGGATGAATCTTAGGGGAGACACAATCCAGCCCACAACAGTACTCGAAAGTTTTTACTACATGATTCTTTCAGGCATTCACATTATATCTTCATCATTTTTGCAAATTTCAGTTCACAGAAGGCAGATTTTAGATGTTCTTAGCAATCCCTTCTATTCCAATTTGAAGAACAGACTTTAAATTGTAGGCCATTTTATACTAAGCCTTTCAAGTTTAATATTTTGGTGGAACTAGGCAATGCAGAATTTTACATTCTTAGGGAAAAAATTCTCTCTCAGTACTTGGCTAAGCCAAAAAAATATTTAATCTAATCTGTATAGATATGGGAGAGAAATCTATGCCAAAAAATGGAATATATACATTAAAACAGACATCTGAATTTTTAATGTAAATTTTAGCTTAGTAGAGATCATCAATTCCATATTGATTACAGCCATTCTATCCGATTAGTAAAATAAAAAGAATGTGTATTAACATAGTTGGAACTTCTATTATCAGCAGAGTGTCATTCAAATCTGTTGTCTGTCTTCTCTTTCTCCTCCACATTTTCCCCATGCTTTTAACCTGTGGTTTCCAAACCTGGCCAATTATCAGAATCACTTGAAGAATTAAATTAAAAGATGGATTTTTCATATTCCTTCCTAAACAACTTAATAAATCAGTTTGTGGAGATAGGGTCCAGGGTACATATTTAAAACTACGTATTTTTTAAAAAAGTTCTCCAAGCTATATGTTATAAAGCAAAATGCTCATAAGTGATCACTGGGTCCCAACCAGTTTAAATCAGTTAAATCTCCAAATCCGATCATTTGCCAAGGGAAAAAATATTTTGAACACATTCTCATGTATACCTATTTATAAATTATGCATGCGCATTTCTGTTCTAAAATGTTTTATTCATTATAAGACATACAAAAATAGAAACATTGAAAGGATGAAATAGAAAGTAAATATAAATTCAAACATTTTCATTGTAACACCCCTAAATGCAGTGTTTGCACACCCTATTTTGGAGAACATTGGTTTAAATTACTGAGGATCTTTGCATCTTTGATTCCAGCATTGTCTTCTTCTCAACTCCAGACCTATACATCCAACTGCCCACTGGATGCTTCTACCTGGGTATGCAGCAGGCACCTTAAATGCAATATCTCAAAATAAACTACTATTTAGCTTCCCTCTGCCACCCCAAGGTGGGGTTGGGTAAAAATCTGTTTTTTCCCCATAATCCAAACAAGTCAAAACATTAAAGATAACCTGGACTATACTTCCTCTTACTCATAATGCATTGATGTTGCATTAATATATCCTACTTCCCTAACATTCTCCTTTCCCCTCCAGTAACCATCCAGAGTGCCAGCCTAGGTTATCACTGTCTCTCACCTAGAATACTGCAATAACTCTCTAAAGTGTCTCCTGATTATGATCTCATTCTTCTAGCTTTCTATTTCTCTTCCACACTGCTGCCAGAACGATAATCTAAAAATGCAAATCTGATCCAAGTTGTTTCTCCATTTCATATCTTCCAGTGTCTCATTCTCACAGGACTTCAGTGTGAAAAGCCCCACCTCAATCTAGTCGTTGCCTGTCTATCCGGTTTTCTCCTTCTACCCTCTTCAACCTTATGCCCAATGCTCCTGTCAAATAGAACCTCTTTAATAATTTCAATGCATTATCTCCCTTCAAGACTCCATACTTTTTACACTCACCATTCCTTCTGCCTATAACACCCTTCTTTAAAAACTCAAGTCAAGCATAAATTTCTCAGGAAAGCTTTTTACTTGAGGTAGAGGTGATCACTTCCTTCTTTTACCCAGTAGATACTAGATGAATATTTGTTAAAATAAAGTAATTAAAGTTTTAAAAAAAAATGTATCGAAAGAAAATAATCCGCATTATAAAAGCAAAGCACAATGTTTAGAAAGATAACAAACAGATGTGAGACTCAAGATGGTTACGCCTCAAGATTAGCTATAAATGAAACATAATCATATCACAATTTAAGTTCTAAATTGGGTTGAAATCAAAAGAAAAACTAAAATCTTTTTAAAAAACAAGAACAGGGAGAAAAAAAGGAGAAAAGATAGATTTGTGTAGTCAAAATTCATAACACAAGCACATATGCAAAAGCGTGAACATATGCAAAAGGCAGCAGAGAAAACCATTTACAAAACTTCCAAGACTAACTAAAGTTATGAGAAACTTATTTGAGGAATAAGTGGCAGTAAAGTTGGGCAAAGAAATCTTATAAAGGTTACAAAATAATCCAGGATATTAGGCACCACTGACAATCTAACTTTCACATCTGCTCAGATGGTGTAAGCTGGGTGGTCATAGATGGTACACAGCAGAAGAAGAACTGGTTAAGGACTTATAAGGCCTAGGCTAAAATTATAGTTCCATCTCTTAACCTTAGCTTATCATCTGATAACATGAGGATATTGTTTCACTGCAGGGTTACAATGGGGATTAATAAAATAATATGTGTGAAAGTACTTTATAAACTATAAAATCCCATCCCAAATTAAGGTATTATTCTAAATCATGGAATATATCTTTTGAAGCTTCTAAAAACCACATGCAGCAATTAACCTGGCTACATCAAGGCTAGCCTCTGGAATCTTCAGCCCCTATTTTCCCCTTCATCTCTTCCAAAATGAAAACCTTATGCCATGACAACCAGAGAAGCAGGTCCACAGAACCAAACAAATGTACGCTAAGACCTGAAGATGAGACCACTGCAGGCACATTGTGACTTGGCAAGTTAATCCAATGCTCTGATATACTTCCTGGTGATGTTAGTAAAAGGTGGGTCCTTTGATGTGAAAATAGATTAAGAGTCTGTTTTTACATTGAGTTGTAAGAAACAAGATAGAAGAAGAAAGGTGGACACTAGGCATTTGTCTTACTCTACTGAGGTTGCCATACCAAAATACCATAAACTGGGTGGCTTATGAACAATGGAAATTTATTTCTTACAGTTCTGGAGACTGAGAAGTCCAAGATCAGGTGCCAGAAGATTCAGTGTCTGGTCAGGGTCCGCTTTCTGGTTTATAGACAGTGCCTTCTCTCTGCACCCTCACATGGCAGAAGGGGCAGATAAGCTCCCTGAAGCCTCTTTTATAAGGGCACTAATGTCATTCATAGGACTCTGGCCCATGACCTAATCACCTCTCAAGGGCTAGAGCCTTTGATGGCCTAGACGTTAGGATTTCAATATATGAATTTTGGGGAGATATAAACATTAAATCTATTGTAGGAGCAAAGGAATTAAATGCAGCAATTGGTTCAGTTAGGCCACAGGTATTATGACAGCAAAAAAGAGCCAGGAGCAAACAGTTTGGTATACAAATCTAACAATCACTTCTCCCCCACAGCCCATAAAAACAGCTGCAGAAGACATCTTAATTCTACTTTGTGTGGCAAACAGCCACTTGATCTATGCTAGCTCACTAAAGATATTATTGTTGTCCATTCCAATAATGCTGAGCAGGAAGGCATGTAGGATATGAGAGAACTGGGTTGTGCCTAATAAAAAGAGAAACAAAGGAGATAAAAGAATGAAGAAAATAAATCAGTTAGCTCAGTTAGAAGAACAGATGTCTATAATACTTCCAGCAATGATGGAAGAACACATACTGGATTTACTGTCCCACCTTAAACAACTATAAAATCAGACAAAATATACAGAACAATGATTTTTAGGTATTGCACAACAGGCAGAAGAGGACAGTGATCACTGAGAGAATTCCTACTACTGTCCATGCTTAGTGCAGGAGTTCCCAGGCTACAGGGCAGGAAGAGGAACAAAGCCTAGCAATCTTGCTGAGTTCAGAGAGGCTAAGGTAGGTAGAATCTGTGGGGAAAAATACTGGAAAGTAGAGGGCTACACAGAAAGTGCCAAAGAGTTTCCTGGAGTCTTTGGTTGAGTACTGACTTATGCACACACAGGAGAAAACTACCTGAAGCCAGAGAAAAGAACCACTGGAAAAGAGTAGGTGGAGCAATCTCTGGAGCTCATTTAGGGCTGGCAACAGTTCAAGTTAATCAGCCAGAATATAAAGACTTAACTACAGAGGAACTGAGCAATGTCCTCAGAAAGGTATTGCCTTAATAATGGAGACAAATTATCCTATACTACAAGTTGTCTGACTACCCTCACAAAGCTCAAAAGAAAGCCTTAGGATCAAACTAATTTGAAGTAACTTAATTGTGCACTAGAATAAAGCCCAACAACACTAAAGGAATCCTACAAAATCCCAGAAATACACCTAACAAGTAATTCAAAGAAGTATGAAAATACATCACATACCCAAGAGAAAAGTCAATGAATAGAAACAGACCCAGAAACAATATAATGGCAAAACCAGCAGAAAAAGATGTTAACCATTGTACATTACTCAGACTCAAAACGGTAGAAGAAAATACAAACATGATGAGGAAGAAAATGGAATATACAAAAAAATACCTAAACTGAATTTCTAAAGATGGAAAATATCAGAAATAAAAAAATATAAAAAATGAGATCAGGCCCAGGGTGGTGGCTCACACCTGTAATCCTAGCACTCTGGGAGGCCAAGGTGGGAGGATTGCTTGAGCTCAGGAGTTCCAGACCAAGGAGTTCTTGCCTGAGCAAGAGCGAGACCCTATCTCTACTAAAAAAAAAAAAAAAAAAAAAAAGAAAGAAATTAGCCAAACAACTAAAAATGGAAAAAATTAGGTGGGCATGGTGGTGCATGCCTGTAGTCCCAGCTACTCAGGAGGCTGAGGCAGGAGGATCGCTTGAGCCCAGGAGTTTGAGGTTGCTATGAGCTAGGCTGACGCCACGGCACTCTAACCTGGGCAACAGAGTGAGACTCTGTCTCAAAAAAAAAAATGAGATCAATAGTAAATTAGACATCGCAGAAGAAAATATCAGCGAAATTCTTCAAGGTCATAATATACTATAGAAATAGAACATATTTACTCTAGAATATAGCAGTAGCAACATAACAGTAGAAACTACCTAAAATAAAACACAAAGAAAAAAATGAAAAGAAAATCACACAGCTGTGGGACAATATCAAAATATACTGAATTGTGGGTCACTATCGAGCAGACTAACAAATGCAGTAGGGATCTAAGAAAAGGGATAGGACACAAAGAAAAATAATTTGGAGAAATAGTAGCCAAACATTTAAAAAATCTGATAACTATAAATCCATAGTTCCCAGAAGCTCAAAAAAACAAACAAACAAAAAACCCATGCAGGTGAAATGTGAAGAAAGCCACAACAAGATTGCATCATAATCAAATTGCTAAAAGTCATCAACAAAGGGGGGAGAAGGGAACTCCCAGGAAAAAAAAAAGATGACATCTAGAAGAACAAAAATAAAATTAACAGCAAACTTCTCATCAGAAATTATACGAGTGAAAGACAATATAGAGTGACATGTTCAAAGTTCTGAAGGAAACAAAAACATTGATTTAAGACTCTATATCCAGCAAAAGTATCTTTCAAAAATGAGGGAGAGGCTGGCAACGTGGCTCACATCTGTGATCTCCCCAGCACTGTAGGAAGCTGAGGCGAGAGGACTGCTTGAGGCTAGGAGTTCAAGACCAGCCTAGTTAACATAGCAAGATCCTATCTCTACAAAAAAATTAAAAAATTAGCTGGGCATTACAGCATGCACCTGTAGTCCCACCTACTTGGGAGGCTGAGGTGGGAGGACCTCTTAAGCCCAGGAATTTGAGGTTACAGTAAGTTATGATCACGCCCCTGCACTCAGGCCTGGGTAAGAGTGAGACCCTGTCTGTAAAAAAAAAAATGAGGGAGAAATAGAGTTTAAAGAAATCACTTTTTAAAAATTGCTTAAAGCAAAAATAATGCATTCTGGGGCTTATAACATAAATAGAAGTAAAATGTATGACAACAATGGCAAAAAGGCTATGAGGGGTTAATGAAAGTACACTAATAAGGTTTTTCTACTCTATACAAAGTGACACAATAGTTTTTGAAGTTAACTATAATAAGCTAAAGATGTATACTAAAAACCCTAAAGCAACCACTACAAAAATAATTTTAAAAAGGTATAACAATACCAGCTTTTGCTCAGGCTCATGAAGTAGAAAGGTGAAAGAACATTTCTCTTATCCTTTTTTTTTTTGAGACAGAGTCTTACTCTGTTGCCCAGACTAGAGTGCCATGGCATCAGCCTAGCTCACAGCAGCCTCAAACTCCTGGGCTCAAGCGATCCTCCTGCCTCAGCCTCCTGAATACCTGAGACTACAGGCACCCACCACCATGCCCAGCTAATTTTTTTTTTTATATATTTTTAGTTGTCCAGCTAATTTCTTTCTTTTATTTTTTTTTAGTAGAGATGGGGTCTCGCTCTTGCTCAGGCTGGTCTTGAACTCCTGAGCTCAAACGATCCATCTGCCTTAGCCTCCCAGAGTGCTAGGATTACAGGTGTAAGCCACCGTGCCTGGTCTGCTCTTATCCTTAAACAAACAAAACCCCCTACATTTTATTTGTAAAATTACAATTTTTCTTGAATCCTTCAGAAAGCTGAGGTCACAGGGCAAGTAACACAGTATCTAAGGCAGACAGGGAGAAACAAGATGAAAGCATTTGCACTTACCTACTGGGGGGAAGACACTGGATGCCATTCAAGCCAGTAAAAAGACTTCAGCTAAAATATTGAACAAATTGCTAAAGGTCAAGTGTGGGCTACAGTGAAAGTGCAGAAATTCTGGGGCTTTAGACACAAGGGGAAATTATACCCTCTTGCATGTTCTTCTCCACAAATCTTACCAGGAGCTCAGAAGAAAGGCTGAGGGAAGGGTGAGAAACCTGAAAAAGTATCTCCTTCATGGTGCATGGTTGGGGAAGGGGAACAGTGGCAGGGGTGGGAAAGGTCTGAAGCCTGCTTGGATCCTTCCCTCCTTTCTCACTTAAGGAACAAAAGCCTTACGCTGCTTTAAGTAGGAAAGCAACAGACAAAGATCCATAGCAGCTGGAAAAAGCCAATAGAAAAAAAAAAATTACCCTTGGTGTGGAAGCAGGAAACTGTCCTGGGTCTAGGCCATGAGGTCTTTCATAGCTGGGGTAGGGGCAAAATCACTAAGAGACACTGTGCCTAAGAATGAAGCTGAACCAGAACAACAGAGAATGTCCCTTCCCTACTCACACCCACGCCACCATCGCTAAGACAGTGTTTAATCTATTGCTGGGGGAGGGTGAAAACATGAAGACCTTCTCTGAGGTATAGGTTCTAATGGAAGACCTAAAGCTAAGAGTAAAGCAGACAAGGAGAAAAATCCTTGGCAAACTGGTCTTCACTCTAAACACAAGGTAATGCTATGGAAATTTGAAGCCTATGATGCACTGATTGTAACTATTAGAATAATGAAACAAAAACTCAGCTCAACTCCCAACTAGATTTTCAAAAAAACTCCCCGTATTAAAGGCCTAGTAAAAAACTATGAAACATACGAAGAAGGAAAAAACCATATCTTCAAGAGACAAAAACAACAAAACAGACCCAGACCAGAGATGCCCAGATGCTAGAACTATTAGAAAAAGAATTTAAAATAACGATGATTAATATGCTAAAGGCTCTAGTGGAAAAGACGGGCAATGTGTATAATCAGATGAGTAATTTCAGCATGAAACTTCACTGTCATTCCCAGAACCCTCAGGGTAATTAAAACAGGTTTAAGATGAGCACATGGAAATACATATAGTACATGTGTGTGTGTATATATATGGTCATCATGTTTAGGTTGAAGTAATTTTGGTAGAGCCACAGCTTTCTACCCTTTTTTCCTCCCAAATAAAACATGTCTAACGCACACATTTTAATTTCCAAAAGATAAGCTTCTAGTTCAAGAACAAATATAATGGCCTGGCTTAGGTATGATACCTAATATTAATACATACTGAACCAGGTACTCGGTTAAGCATTCTGCATATATGTATGTCAACTGAATCTTAACAATAATTAGATTGTTAACAATCCTATGAAGCAGGAATGATAGGAGAAACTGGACCATAGAGAGATTATAACTTACCCCAAGTCATACAGCTATGGTAAATCAAGAATTTGAACTAAGGGAATTTGATGACAAATACCTGTTCTCTGAGCCCACGTGGCTTTTACTGCCAATGTTGGATAAGGGATGGCCACCTCCGATCCCTTAACTAAGGGTCGATTCAAGATTATTTCAAGTTAGAGCTTACACTAGGTACCAGAACCTAGCTGCCATCCCTACCACTGCTGGCTCAACTGCAGATCAATTAAGAGAAATCTCTCACAGTTTTTATGCTGAGGTCTCCTTCACCATAAGAAGAATTGTGGGCCTTTTATTCTTGCCAACATGGCAGAAAACCAAGAACACTACTGGCTCTGCACCAACTGAAAACTGAGCCCTCTTTTAGAAAACTGTAAAGTTCTCCATTGTATCAAAAACCCTGGTAGTTGGTAGAAATGTTCTAAATGAGCTGGGGGGGGGGGGTAAAGTCAGTATCTCCCACATTTAGTGACAGGAGAGGCACATTAAAAGGCAGCAGATGCTCAAGAATTTAGTATGCTTTTTTTTTTTTTGAGACAAGGTCTCACTCTGCTAGGCTAAAGGGCAGTGGCATCATCATAACTCACTGCAACTTCGTACTCCTAGGCTCCAGCGATCCTCTTACCTCCTCAGTCTCTCGAGTAGCTGGGACTACAGGCATGCACCACCATGCCTGGTTAGTTTTTCTATCTTTTGTAACGATGGAGTTTCACTCTTGCTCAGGCTGGTCTTGAACTCCTGACCTCAAACGATTCTCCAGCTTCAGCCAACCTCCCAAAGTGCTAGGATTACAGGCCTAAGACACCACACTCTGCCTAGAATGCTTTTATGGGAAAGAATTCCTCCTTTCCCACTGAAGTAGATTTGTAAGAGAATGACTAATACACTTCTCTGAGGTCCAAGCCAGGAAGACTCAAGACAGCACAGATCTTTCTGAGGCTGAGAGACCAGGCAAACATCATGGCTTCTCATAAGGGCAGGCAACAGTTAAGGGGCTCTTGAGTTGTGCCTATTTTAGATTTTGTGCCTTAGATATGATACCTAATATTAATACATACTGAACCAGGTACTCAGTTAAGCATTCTACATATATGTATGTCAACTGAATCTTAACAATAATTACCTTGATAACAATCCTGTGCAGCAGGAATGATAGGAGAAACTGGACTATAGGGATATTATAACTTTATTTATAATCAAGTTTATTACTAAGATAACAGGCCAAGAAAATGCCATGTTAGGAAAGAGACTACAAATTGAAACAGGAGAGCCAAGAATGTCAAGTGGACTATAAATCTGGAAGGATAGAAGAGGCAGGAAAATGGAGAAATAATAGCAGCTAACAGTTTTATAGAACTTACTATTCATCCTAAGATATTTCGAGATCTTTAAATATTTTAACTCATTTATTAAAATAATCCTAAGAGGGCCGGGCATGGCAGCCTGTAATCCTAGCACTCTGGGAGGCTGAGGCAGGTGGTCGTTTGAGCTTAGGAGTTCAAGACCAGCCTGAGCAAGAGTGAGACCCTATCTCTACTAAAAATAGAAAGAAATTAGCTGGACAACTAAAAATATATTAAAAAAATTAGCCGGGCATGGTGGCGCATGCCTATAGTCCCAGCTACTTGGGAGGCTGAGGCAGAAGGATTGCTTGAGCCCAGGAGTTTGAGGTTGCTGTGAGCTAGGCTGATGCCATGGCATTCTAGCCTGGGCAACAGAGTGAGACTCTGTCTCAAAATAATAATAATAATAATAATCCTAAGAGGTAAATACTATTATCCACATTTTATAGAAGAAGAAACTAAGGCACAGAGAATTTAAGTTACCATGTAGCTAGTATAGGCAGAGCTAGGATTTGGGCCCAGGCTGGCTCCTGTGGTCCTTCGCATTCTTAAACACTACACAATGTTGCCTCCCTAGAAAAACCAGTAAGCACTGTAAGGGAGGTGGCAGAGATGAAACTTATGAGCTGTGGTAGGGTGAGAGGTGATTTGCAAACAAATATTGTAAACCAGGTACACTCTTTATGTGTGGCCCATCATATTCCTTGACAGGATGTAGATCTTTCCACAAGAGACAAAATCCTGCCAGGCAATCAGAATTCTGAACAAGTCAATCCAGTATTCCAGGATTAGGGGCATTCACTAGATGTGAGGAATAGTTCCAGCTTTCTCTTCCACCAAAAAAAAAAAAAAAGTGTAATAGGTAACATAGTTTACACAAAATAGTATAACAGGCTAAGCAGTAAACAGGTTAAAGAATAAACAGCAACTATATCCAAAAAGACATTCTAAAACATAAGGTCCCAATTTTTTCCAGTAAAAGGCAAAGAGCAGAACAATGGGTAACTTGTGCTAATCTTAAATAAGTGTAATGGTGGTTGGCTGTACAATGACAATGTTGAGCAAAAGCAAGTATCTGTTCATAAACCTACAGACATGTACACTTGTCTCATTTAGTGCTAGCCATATACTATACGGCTAGTGAGGGTAGTAAGGGTTCATTTCAGCAGCTGGATAGCCACCTTGGAAGAATGAGTGCCCTTGTAAGTGCTTGAGCAGTCACACTGTGCTTTGCTCAGTTTGAGTGGTGGTGTTCAACAATTTCTGGTTTACTTTGAAGCAGACTTTTTCTCATAAGTGTCTTTTGTTTCATAGCAAAGTCTGTTTTACAAATCACAAACAAACTTGAGGGTACTTAATGTTAAAATACACATCAGATATTAAAATTCAAATTTTACTACAGGTCTAAGCAGGAGAATCGGGTAGACATAGTATGCTGTGGGTCTAGCTAGAAGTAGTTCTATAGAATGAAAAGACAATAGTGGATTCAGTCAATAAAATCTGAGCCAAAAACTGATAATTAGTAAAAGGTTAAGATGGGATTGCATTTGTCTATATTAAGGCTCAGAAGTAATTCCAACTCTGTTCCCTGTGCATCAACTGAAGTTATTGAGCAGAACAGTCCATGGCATATGATTTAGAAATCTTTTAGTTTTAGCACAGTTCATCTAGTTCTTTGTCCCACGTCATGTTTCTCAAGGGCTATCAAGCATCAATGTTCAGAGTGATAGTCCACTGAGAAGCAGCCAAAGGGAAAATCAGTAATATCAGAGAGATTTCTATTCATACAGTTAAAATTATATTCTAGCATATAAAAGCTTAACTCTAAACTATTTGGAAAAGCCATCCACTCAGATGGAATTTATACTTCTCTAAGATTTCCAGATGTCTGAGGTTTTGAGATACAGAAGTACCAACAACAATGTCATTTCCAAAGCCTGCCCTGACCCTTAATAGTCACTCAACGCAGTTTATTTAAACATAAAAGAGCAATGATTATAAACATTATCTAGATGTAGTTTAATGTAATAAGACATTAGAATAAACATTAATGAATATATAAGTCATTCTCATTGACAATCTGGTAAAACTGGAAAGCAGTATATAAAATAGAACTACTTTTATGTACTCATATCAATTTCGTCACTGTTTTTCTTTAGTTCTCTGACAAGCAATTCCTATTTTTTACTATCTTGAATTTCACTTGTTTCCTAACCTAGGGCATCAGAAAGTATCTGTATTCCTGTGAACACATTTGGGGCACAAAAAAAAAAAAAAAGAAAGTGTTTGTATTACGCTTTTCATCCCATTAATCCACTTATTTGACAGAGATTCAACATTTTTTTTGTGCGCACAATTTCTCTTTACCAATGTAGCCTCAAAAGAGTAGAACTGTAGGTTATATATAGTAGCTATAAAATTTTTTTCCTTAACTGAGCTTTTAGGCATCTACTGTGGCAAAAAAGAAGGGACTGTACATTTACACCCTTTATTAGTGTTGACAGTTTTTCTTGATGATATGCACAGTTTAAATTCTACCACATTCATGAAAAGATAAAGGTCTTAATCAGATTCCCCAGTTATCAGGAATTCCATAAGTACTTACTTCCCAATCTCTTCTGCCAATAATCTTCATCTTAGGTTTCCTATAAACATATTCCCCATTTCCCTCTTTCTTCCCTAACCTACACCTTCCCCAGTGTCCATAATTCTCAGAGGATTCCTTGACCAGTGCATCCAGCTTTTTCTTACTTTCTACAAAAAAAGATCAACTATAGGTTCCAGACATCAAAGATCTCAGCAAAATGCAAACTATAAAGAGTGATGTGGAGATAAAAGACCCAGGAAATAAAATTTGAAAGAGAGAAGGGCACAAAAGGCCTCTTTTATAACAAAATAATAAAGAAAAGAGGGTTGACAGACAGATGGAAAGAAAAACCCCACTGATTATCAAAAACATTTATATAAAGCACAACATGCATTATTACATTTGAGCCATGCACAAACAAGGAGAATCAATAATTGATAGTAGTTTTTACACTAATGGCACATTGCAAAGGGAAAGAAAAGCCCCAAATGCCTTGGTCAGGTAGTGCTAAGTCCTGCCCTCCTTAGGTGTCATTAGCCATTCCCATCTTTGTGCTGTTTAGTAGGTCACTGAAAAATGCACCCTGAAGCAGACTTGATCTGGACTGGTAGGTGGGTTTCCAGTAGACTCTGCCATGGTTCTGTAAACCTGAGCAGTCAGGTTCCAGTGCAGCCCGAGGCTGCTTTTCAGAGTCGGTGCTCGTGGGGGATAATGTAGTTAAAGGGTAAAAGATAAAAGGATCCAATACTTTTTCAGGGTCAGGCATCTCTACTCCCTGTCCTCCTGCTTTACTGAAGGCAGAAACTGATCAAGAAAGAGTGCCTTCTACTCCTTTGGATGCCATTATTTTCCCATGATGTCCTACTCCACATAAAGTATTGTTGTTATGAATAACTTGGTTTACATCTATGGCAAGTTAATAAACATTATATAATTAAGGGAAAAGTTCTAATTTTTCAATATCATTTTATCGGGAATATAATTTTCCCTTCATTTCAATATACCATGAAGACAACTGGTTAATTTCTGAAGTATTTGAAACTGAAAATGGTTTAAAATTATAATAATGTAAGCAGGCCTTATAATATGTACACCAGAAGATAAGGTGAGAGTAAGGGAAATCTGTGCTTTATAGTTAACAACTGCTCCCAGAAGCTACATAGTCATATAAAATTTGGTCAGTTTAATAATTTTATTAATTTAGTCAATGATGGGAAATTGCATACTTCCTAGTGCATATTGCACACATCACTGCCATTAGAATTGTTATAACACTATTCTAAGCTCATGAAATATCTCTAGAAGGTTCCATATGCCTTCCTATCACCTATTACTAAATGCTTTGGCCACTTTTTTGTCAATATTCTTTACAAACTTTCTTTCATTTCCGATGAGGTACAAGCCAATAACAACAAATTGTTGGCACTGAATTTTGCACTCCTTAACCTTATTCACCTTTATGTGAGCTTGTAAAAATAAGATGTATAGTTTTTTGAGATCCACATAGACATAGTTAACAGGTACCTTACCTAGTACAATGTGTCAACCACTGGTATAAGCAAGTTACATGTAATAATCCTCAAAACAAGCCTATGAAGTAAATACAAACAGCTTAGGAAGAACACTGTGAACAAGTTCACTTAGTAATGATCAATTTTTATCTAAAATGTCCACATTTAGCCAGAATAATATCTAAACATATATTAAAACAAAAATAAATACCCTACAACTAATAATTTTTTCATATGTAATGATATTTACTTTCTAGCTGTAGAAGATAAATTCTGTTCCCTCTCTGATTCATGTACCCCAAACTGGTTTAAATTTTATCTGCTAGTAAAGTTTAAAAAGAAGAGTAAAATAGTATCTTTCCTTTAAACTAGGCATAGCTAACTTTTTGGCCTTAACACCCAGATGCAATGGATAAATTGGGCAACAAAATCCAAAAGGCTAATGGGATCCTACTAACATGCTATGCAGGAACTTATTAGACTTTTTTTTTTTAAACCTTTCATTACCACCATTTAGAAAGTTTCCAAAAAGTTTTAAAAGTTAATGTTAAAATGGGGGGAAGGCCAAAAGCTACACAGTCTTGTATGAGTTTTTACCATTTGGAAAAACGCTGAAGAAACCATATTAGAAACCTCCCAAGGTGTGAAAACTTATATAATACACGGAGACTTAAAGAACCAATTAGAATAAGGTCCCGTGGGATTTTGTGAGAAATGGTAAATTGCAGGATGCCACAAGAAACACCACTATGTTTTCACTGTAGTTCAAATGATGACCTTGGACACCCAAAGGACTGGATCTTCTAGAAAACTATTTAGAAAATGTTAAAATAGAGATAAAAATAGGCATTACTCTTACACTAGTTAATAAAAATTAATTTACAAACTATAAATAGCCTAATGGCTATCTGCTTTAGGAACAATTTAAGAAGAATATGTTCACATTACCTTCATGTTAACTTTTGTAGGCCCTCACCATTTCTCATTTAGTTTATGATACTAGCATTCTAATGATATTCTGTTTCTAACCCTCCAATTCAACCTTTGCATTGTCACTAACCACACCTAAGTAACAGAGAACCTTCAGTTGTTTGGCTCCCTGTTACAGGATAAAATCCAAACTCCTTAGCAGTACACATCACCCTGTTTCTTTTCCAGCTGTTCTCCCAAATGTACCATTCATATGCAGGTGCTCCTTTCACAATCTCCATCCTGTTCCTGACCAAACACCAGCCTTCATGTACCTCCATCTCTGTGGCGGTCAAAGCCCAAACCCACCCTGTGTGTCTCAGTGCCTGTGGGTGCAGGCCTCATGTCCCCAAAATGCCATGCTGTTTCATGCCCCCGTATATATGTTACTCCTTTTGGCTGGAATGCCTTTTCCTCTGTCTCTGTTTCCTCTGTCTGATCAATTTCATCCTTTAGGACTCAGTCTTGTATCTTGTGGGAAGCTTTCCTGACACCGTCACTCTTGGATGGGTTAGAAGCTCTTTGGATATGGCACTGGATTCTCCACTAGACTAATAAACTGCCTGATCACTTTCTGATTGGACAAGTTCATTAATTTCACTGAGTCCATTTCTTCATACATATGTTAGCATTAATTTGCTATCACATTGAAATAATGTATATCAAAATCACTTTGTAAACAGTGAAGCACTATGCAAGCATTAGCAATTTTATCATAAACCAAAAGAGTGCACAGTATTCTAGGGCAAATATCCTTCAATTTAATCTAAGGGTAAGAGTCATCTCTTGGTTTCCAGTCTCCTCTCCAAGAATGCTCTGCATTTTAATCAACTTTCTGGCTCCACTAAGTCCTTGTGTTTCTATCCTCAGCGAAAAAAAAAAAATCTATAGTGATGTTTAAGTCATTTGAAGAATACAGTAAGTGGGAAGCTCCTGAAAAGTAAGGATTTTCCTTTTTCCCACCATTCCTCATGACTTCACAAGAGCACTGTGTCATGAACATACGACTACTGAGTAAATATGAAAGAACTAAATGAATACAAACATTACCCTGTCCTTAGTGAGTTTATGATCAAAAGGAGTAATTTAACAGATCCCACCTGAATCTGACCTTATAAACATGGTAACAAATGCCTTTAGTGTCATCTTAAAGTGCAATAATAAATTACCTGCTATGCTTATTTTATTTGGTGATTTGACATGTACTGGAATTGCTACCTTAATAATTCATCCTTAAGATATGAATGTTTTAACATTATCAGAATCACTGATGCAATTCAATACCTAGTTATTGCATGTCTACTGCACTAGGCCCTGAAAGTACAAAGATGATGGACTCTGCCTATAATAAGCCTCTAAACATACAGAAAGGAAGCTAAGTCATCCATACATATAATTAATACAAGGCAGAGTGCTATAAGATGTATAGAGAACCTAGGGGGAGTGACAATCAATGAAGACATTTGAGTTAGGGCATTGGGCCCATGAAAATTAAATTGGTATTACAAACTACCGGTGGCCAATAGCTTCTGTTTCTATTGAACGTCTACTATACATTACATATGTAATATATGGTGTATGCAATGGGAGATATTTCTGATTGCCCTCCTCCTTACTCTAATTTAATTATAAACCTAATTGTGTGTTGCTGTCCAATACATATTAACACTCATGTCACCATTAAGTGCCCAAGCACACACAGTTCCAAGCCCTTTAGGTATATTTTCTCATTTACTTTCCACAACAACCCTACCAGGTAAGTACAATTATCCCCATTTAAAGATGAGGAAGACAAGAATAGGGCTGGTAATTTTTCAAGGTTAAGAGGCAAAAACAAAAATATGTAAATGAGGACCTACGAAGGCAAAAAATCGAGTATTCCATAGAGTGTGAGCAGACCCACTTGCCAGAACTGTTTCATGCAGTGCTTTCACCTCTCTCGAACACACCCAGTGGGAGTAACCTATCTCCTTTCTCTTCCCGCCAGGGATTAATTTTCTTTTCGCCAGTCCATAACTGAACTGTTGATTCTCGAGCAGATCCTCTCAAACCTTACCACTCCAGGGGACGTGCTGCTATTTAAGTCATAGGCAGCTCAGGGTAAATGAGACCAAAGCAGATCCCCAGGTGGACGAGGCTTGGTAGGATCACGAAATTAAACCTTTCAGGCTGGGGATCCGTTCCTGGATCAGGTCCAGGGGACAGCAGCGGCGCCGGCTCACCCAGGAGGCGCTACCCCCAGCGGTATTCTCTCCTCCTGACCCCGAGCAGCTCGGGTTTTGCCATCTGCTCATTTACCCTTCACCTGCCGGCGCTCCCTGCACAATCTCCACCCTGCCCCACCAAGTGCCAGGCCTCGCGCGCCTCCCTCTCCGCGGAGGCCAGGTCCCAAACCACCCCGGGGCGTGTCAGCCCCGGCAGGGGCAGCCCGTCCCGCCCAAACCCGGGCCTGCTACTCACGGTTCCAGTACACTGGGTAGCACTCTCCTTGGGTCACATCCACCTCGTAGAGGCCGCCCCGCACGCACACTGGCTCGATATTCACCAGCTCCACCAGCTCGGGCTCGAGCCCTGCCGTGCGCGGGCAGAAGCCGCAGGCGCGGTCCACGTCTTCGTACTCCCCGGCACTGGAGGCCGGATCGGCGGGAGAGGCCGTGCCGCACACATGGTCGCCGTCCCGGTGCTTGGCCTGGGGCCGGCCACCCGTGGCCTGCAGCAGGGTCCGGAAGGCGAGCTCGATGCGGAGCGAATCGTAGCCGATGAAGGGTTTCCAGGTCTTCTTGTCCTCCTTGTAGAACCAGCGCACTTCCTCCGGGCCCAGCTCCGTCACTACCTCGTAGCGGTGCCGGGCAGCCGAGCCGCCCGGCCGGGTGCGCTTCCTCTCCCCTGTCCCCCCTCCCGCCGCCCCGCCACCCCCAGAGTTCGTCGCGACCAGCGGCGGCTGCTGCGGCGGGTGCAGCGACAAGGAGCTGCCGCCGCCTCCGCTCTCGCCCTCGCTGTAGTAGCGCAGCGAGGAGCCCGACTCCGCCGAGCTGAAGTCATAGTTCTCGTCACTTAGGCAAGAGTCCAGCGCCAGGTGGTGGTTGTGGTCCTCGGCGCCCGGCGCCAAGTGCAGCCCCGGCTCCCCGCGCAGCAGGGCCAGGGGCACGTCGCCGTCGCCCGGATCCCCGCCGGGCAGGTGCTCGAAGCAGCAGACGCTGCCGCCGAACGCCGGCCCTGCATCCGAGCCCAGCTCCCAGGCGCCGCCGCCTCGGCCGTTATGTTCCGGGCTCCGCGGCGACCCGCGGCCCGGGTAATTCATGGTGTAGAGACGCCGCCGGCTGCCCGGCCGCGCGCCGAGCCGTGACCCCCAGCGCTTCTGCCACACATTCAACGCCGCCGCTTTCTCCACCCGGAGTTTCTAATCTTTCAAATCCCGACAGGTGATGCGGCGGCGGCGGCAGTGGCTGCAGCTCCACCACCCACAGAGGCCAGCAGCCGCGGCCCGCGGCCCGCCCCATTGTCACGCAGCCCGACGTAGGCGGCGCCTGGGCCCGGCCCCGCCCCTCCGGCCTGCGCACCGCCCCGGAAGCCAGCGCTGGGTCGGCTCAGGCCGCCCTCCACTCCTGGGCCCCTCGACCCCTTCCCGCCGTCCCTCCGGTGTTCCTGCCCGGCTACCTCAGCCCCTGGCCCTCCTGGGTTTCAGAGCCGGGCTGTGGAGAGGCTTTACTCCATTCATCCTTACAATTTTGAGTCATAAGCCCAGAAGCTTAAACTGGAAGTCAAGAGGGCCCCTGGAAGTTGGATTCTCCTGATAATTGCTTTCCTGAGCCTTAGGCCCTCCTGCGTTCTGCCACCTGGTTCTGGACCCTCCAGAGTTGTCGCCCACATGAGGACACTCTGCCCAAAATACACACACCTTGGCGTCACTACTCCCACTCAGAAACTCGAGTACAAACCTCCCTTCATAAGCTATCTCATATTGTTGCCTATCTTTCCATATTTGGACTTCCTGTTTTCTCAACTTCATTTTAAGGCCCTTGATGGAAACCAAGTCAGCCTCTCCTGCACAATCAGTGTTTGTCGATTATAATGATGGCAAATCCAGCCATCCAGCTGTGGTAGAAAGATGATTATTACATTGAAAGCTAGAAAACAAACTAGGTTCTGGATTTAGCTTTAATAACCATGGGCAAATCTCCTGGATCTTTTTGGTTTGCTCTTTTGTAAAATTAATATTATTGGACCAGATGATCTCTGAAGTTCCTTCTAGCAATAGAATTCTGTGACCTTTAAGGTTTCCTCCAGTTTTTATCCATCGCTGATTCTATAACTTACTTTCTGTGATTGAGTTGGATACTAAGGCTCCCCTATGTGGTTTTAAAAAAAAAAGTTTTTATTTTATAAGTTCATCCTCCAATGTTGAGAATCCAGAGAAAAACCTACAACTTCGGTGTTCTCAATTTAAGAATAATCTTTGTTCTTTTACTCCCTTTGTGGTGGAATCAGAAGGAATCAGTCCCTATTTCTTCTCCAATATTTCTATTGACAATATCCAAAATATGAAATTGGGTATGAGCTTTGATCTATTTACTACCTAAGAAAGCATTCATCCTACAGTGTTTTCAGAACCACCTATGTGCCAGGCACCTTTATGCTAACTTCTAATACAAAAAGAGAATGCGAGGTTCTTCAAGGAACTTACATCCTAGTGGGGGTATACAGACAAGTGTTGTGGCTGCTTTTGCTTCTGAGCTTGGTAGCAAAGGAATGAATAATTACTCGAAAGACATAGTTTTTCCAGAAAAGGGGGGAAACCAAAGTCTAAAGGAGAAAATAGTCTCCTCAGTTAACTTCCTCCCAGTATTTATTTCCAAGGACATGGGCAAAAGGTTAGGGCCGTTTGCTAATTTCTTTAACAACTTCCATACAGGCCAGCTGAATCAGCTGACCATTGCACACAGCAGACAAGCAGCTTTGGGCAGGCGTTTTCGCCTGACCCTTCGTTCACCCTGCTCATGTTCTTTCCATCCATCCATCCTTTCTTCTAGGCCCAGCCCCCATAGACAAGAAAACAGATACATTATAGTACAGTGTGAAACATATTGTAAAGGGAATTAAAAATAAGCAATATTATAACATCTAACATATATCTATTCCTTTGGGTTTTTTTTTATGGAACATATCCTAACTACATAGCTATCCAGTTAGATTATTTTGACCAAATTTTAACTATACAAAACCCATTAATGAATATTATTAAAAATACTCCCTGCTTTATATTAAATGAATGTTTCTATTGTTTAAGTGTTGTGGTTATTTGGTTATTTTGAGAGGATTTCCCTCTTGTGGTTCATTGGGTAAGGCCACATTCTTTTAGATAGCGAAGGAAATGTTGATTCTCAGCATAATCCAGTTATCAGGAGAAGGGAGTTCTAGATTCTCTTCTGACCTCATTATCTTGGTCTAGACCTTCGTGAGTGGTAATATCAATCAGCATTTCTGGGAGTTGACATTGCTTTTACCCTTTAGAAGTGAGCTGGGGCTAGAAGGGCAGACTCATGTAGTGGGTCCCAGGCTGAGTCCATAAAAGATTATTGAAAGCATAATATCTAATTTCACATGACTGCATTTAAAAAAAATTCCCTAGCCATATCTTTTCAACTTTCTTTTCTGCTTTAGAAAGTCTTACTTTATCTGATGTTTCCTGCTACTACTCTCCTTTTGTTTTCTAGAGCATCTTTTCTGGTCATATGATCCTGACAAGAGGGGGAAGGGTTGGGGCCTCTATTCCAATCCCCACCTGCTGGAACAGGTATCAGGTGGCTCCCCACCACTCTACATCATTAGTGTGTACAATGGACACAGTATCTGAACTGCTGTGGCTGTATGTAAAACATTCTATTATATTTTAATAATCACCCAAGACCAAACCTCTCTCACACAAGGCAAATAAGTATGGTTGATTCAGATTTCCGGCATTATTGGGCCGTGCTGCTGCGACAACCAGGTGCATATAGATCCAAGCCTGAGAGAGTTCTTGATGTGAGAAAAAAAAAAAAAAAGAGGTAAAGCCAGCTGGTTTGTACTACAAAAGACTGAAACAACTTATCTGGATGTCCTACCATCCTCCCTTCCCCATTAGACATATGGCAAGGGTGATCTGGTGACAGTGGACATCTTCCCCTCTATGCCTCTCAAAAGTTACATGGGTGAATTTTGTGCCATCTTTCCCTTTGCTTCTTCCTTAAAGCTTGTCCTTGTTGTTCATTTTAACCTGTTTTCAACTGTGAAAAATTATTAGGGATAGCTTTATGCCATGTAATTCATTCTGAGCCAACATTCCACACCTGCACTTGAAATAGCTTCATCCGCGTGTGTAATGGAATACATATATTTTAAATGAAAAAAGAGGGCAGGATAACCATACCCCCATCTACTTCATCTCCCATTTGATAAGCCATCCACTACATTTTATATTTTATTTCACTTATTATTTTGGGGATATTTATCCAGTTTCTTAAAATGAGAGTGTGTTCTTTGGTGCACTGACTAAATGGAATAACAACCTAGAGTGAAGCAGGGACAGTCAATGGACATATATATCTAAGATGTCTGCTAAGTTTCAGGCACTGTGCTAGGCTCTACAGCAAAGCATTCACAGCCTACTGGTATCTTTACATAAAACCATAATACCAACTATATTCCTATGAGGAATATAATTGTAATACCAGTATAGCTGTGTCACCACCACAGGCGTCATTCTCTCCCTAAAGACAGATCAATAGAGATATCAAATTACAATCCAAAGGAAGCTAGGTGAGCAGAAATAATACAGAAATACATGATGAATAAAGTCATTCATCCTTCCATTTATTCATTCAACAAATATTTATTGTCCAGTGCTATTTTAAAGGTGGTTTAGTTTTATCTGAAAACGCACTTAATTTAGAATTATCAAATGCATTGACTTAAAGATTTATAAGAGGCCTGTCTACAAAACCATACTTATCAAAACTCCATAAAAATGTTTTATATTTCTTTTGGAAGTAAAGGTCAATGGTGTTGAAGGTACATATTCAAATGAAAGAAAATGCAAATCAATACAATATTGATGCTATACTCTATGGACGCAGCCACAAAATCCTTGTCAGCTTGTTTATATCAGAAAGAGAAGATTTGGCTATATTCCTGCCCTTTCATTGTAGAAATGTGAGTTAGGCCATAGCCATAGGCTGCTGTGAGGTCCACGTTACACATCCATTGTAGATGTATTTGATGGCTTCTGTGCTCTAGGATTTTTTCCTACCTCACCCCAGAGGTAAATTGAAAGTACATATTTGTTCACGAAGTGTATGATATATAACTCTTACGAGCCTTCAATAAAAAGTAATTGATAATCATAACATTGTGCTGAGAGATTTAGAGTAGCATCTTGTATATGTGTGTCTTATTCTGATTTTCATTTGACAAGTTAAAAAGGAAAGAAGAGAGAAGCTATATTCTAATAAGGATTTCCACTTGTGCAATTCCGAGTAATTTGCTGAGTGTTTAAAGGATTGAATAGCAGAATCGATTTGTGTTTTTGCAACTGCTGCTTAAGAAAGTATGTTTATCCTTACATCATAAGTCAGCATTTCAAAGTTAAGGTTTTAGCTTTAACAAAATGTGCCTCTAGACTCACAAGCCCACAGATCTCTTCCATAGTTTTCCCATTGGGTTTTTGAACCACACTTGACAGCCATTAGGATAATATCATTAATAAATTAAAATATGATGGTGAAAAAGCAAAGTTCTTCAGAAATTTAATCTTCAAGATTAAGCAACCTGGTTTTAAATATAAGAAATGAGTAACAATGGCCCTGCATTTGGAACGCATTTTTTCTGTACTTAAGTTTAGAACTTCAGATTTAAACTAATTCTTAATCAACAATGAGAGTCCACAGTCCTTCATTTGATTATTTATATTACTCTACTCAAGTTAAAAATTATAAACTTTGATCACTCATGGTACTATACTTCTCAGGTTAGAAATTATAAACCTCAAGTGCTCTTGAAATAATTTTAAGGAAGATACAGAGCAACAGTGTATTAGTTTCCTGGGGCTGCCATAACAAATTTGTCATCAACCGCATGGCTTAAAACAATAGAAACTTACTCTCTCACAGGTCTGGAGGCTAGAAGTCTGAAATCAAGGTTTCATCAGGATTGGTTCTTTCTTTTTTTTTTTTTTTTTTTTTCCGAGACAGAGTCTCACTTAGTTGCCCAGGCTAGAGTGAGTGCTGTGGCATCAGCCTAGATCACGGAAACCTCAAACTCTTCTACTGCCCCAGCCTCCCGAGTAGCTGGGACTACAGGCATGCACCACCATGTCCGGCTAATTTTTTCTATATATCTATTAGTTGGCCAATTAATTTCTCTCTATTTATAGTAGAGACAGGGTCTTGCTCTTGCTCAGGCTGGTTTTGAACTCCTGACCTTAAGCAATCTGTCCGCCTCGGCCTCCCAAAGTGCTAGGATTACAGGCATGAGCCACCGTGCCCAGCCAGGATTGGTTCTTTCTGAAAGTAATGAGAAAAAAAGCTATTCCATGCTTCTCTAATAGATTCTGGTGGCTTCCAGCACTTACAAGTGTTTGTGTTCCTTGGCTTGTAGCTGCATTAGTCCAATCTCTGCCTCTGTCATCACATGGCCTTTTCTCCTGTGTCTCTGTGTCCTCTTCTCTTCTTATAAGAACACCAATCATTAGATTTACAAGAACCCACTCTAGGTAGCACCACATCTTAAGTAATTATATCTGCAAAGACTCTATTTCTAAATAAGGTAACATTCTGAAGTTCTAGGTGGACACAAATTTTGGGGAGATGCTGTTCAACCCATCATAGACAGAGAATGTGAATATGCAAGCATAAGTGTTTAAACTACTTTGTTGAACATATAAAAAGTCACTAATTGACTTTTTACTTGGAAAACTTTTGTATATTTAAATGAAAAGAATGAATGTAAAGATCATAAATACATATGTAGTAGTTCAATATTCCAAATACAGAAAAGGATATGGTATAAACAAGTTTTTGTAATAGGTTTACTACAGTAAAGGCAGTGATTTATTACCAAACAAAAAATAATATTTGATGGCCGGGCGCGGTGGCTCACGCCTGTAATCCTAGCACTCTGGGAGGCCAAGGCGGTCGGATCGCTCAAGGTCAAGAGTTTGAAACCAGCCTGAGCAAGAGCGAGACCCCGTCTCTACTAAAAATAGAAAGAAATTAATTGGCCAACTAAAAATATATAGAGAAAAAATTAGCTGAGCATGGTGGCGCATGCCTGTAGTCCCAGCTGCTCGGGAGGCTGAGGCAGAAGGATTGCTTGGGCCCAGGATTTTGAGGTTGCTGTGAGCTAGGCTGATGGCACGGCACTCTAGCCAGGGCAACAGAGTGAGACTGTGTTTCAAATAATGATAATAATAATAATAATATTTGACAAGACATTTCAGGAAAAGGGTACCTTTCGACTCATTCAACCCTTTCCATTTATTCACCCATTCATCAAATTATCTGTTCATCTTCTCACTTATTCAAGTAGAATTTAAAGTGATTTCCAAAAAGACATTCTAAACAACAAATGTAAGTGAGAAAATTGGAGAAAAGGGAAAATTGAGATTAGTAAAATAAAAAGTCAGGGAATAAAATATACAGAGTAAAGTCCCATATATTTGCAAAGTAGAGATGGGCCACAATTAGGTTCTGAGCTTTCCAGCATATTAGTTATATGAGTCATAGTCTCAATAAGATGAAGCAGTTGGTTATTAATATTTGTTCTTTATTTGTAAACAAGGAAATAAAGCATTATTCAGTAAAGGGAATTATTTGTTTTCATCTTTAGAATTTTAAATCATAACTATGGGCCGGGTGTGGTGGCTCATGCGTGTAATCCTTAGCACTCTGGGAGGCCAAGGTGGGAGGATAGCTCAAGGTTAGGAGTTCAAAACCAGCCTGAGCAAGAGCGAGACCCTGTCTCTACTAAAAATAGAAAGAAATTAATTGGCCAACTAAAAATATATAGAAAAAATCAGCCAGATATGGTGGCACGTGCCTGTAGTCCCAGCTACTCAGGAGGCTGAGGCAGGAGGATCGCTTGAGCCCAGGAGTTTGAGGTTGCTGTGAGCTAGGCTGATGCCATGGCAGTCTAGCCTGGGCAACAGAGTGAGACTCTGTCTCAAAATAAATAAATAAATAAATAAAAGATGTTATTGTGATACTTTGCTATAGATATTCTTTTCTGAAATTTCTCAAATAAGTCCCAGGTTTTCTTACAAAACATTTTGGGGGGGGGGCAATGGGAGAGAGATTATCATTCCTAAATCCTTACTTACAAAGATATAGATAATAGACAATATGATCCAAAGTGATATTATCTCTGTTTTGAAAACAAAAAACAAACAAAAAAACTACCCTATCATAGAAAATATCTTGACGTAAGAAAGAAAATAGAATGGTTAAATAACTTGTAGTACATCTATGACTATGGAACACTGCGCAAAGAGCTGTTAAAAAGGATGTACTGGCACAGAAAGCTCTGTTAGACATATTTATTATTAAGTGAAAATGGCAAGCTACAGAATAATAATCTATGGTTTGATCTTATTTTTACATTAAAAACACAAGCCCACCCTATACATGTGTATATATAAACATATTTATATATATATATGTATGTTTACCTACATGTAAATTGTTGGTAAAAGTCTGAAAGGGTAAGTTCCAAACTCCCTACATAGTTATTTCTGGTTAGTGGGGAGGTAGACCTAAAGTTCTGTATCTGAAATTTATATGATGAGGATACATTTGTACGTTACTTGTATATTTAAAAATAGCTTTAAAAATAGTAAAATAAAATAGAAAATATGATTTAATATTGACCGCATCTACCTGCTCTAGGGGTTTCTCTTCTTCAAGTAGCCTTCTCCTCGTGTGACCACATCTATTTAGCTAATTAGCATATTTGAATAAAATCATTCTGTACAGGTGACATTGAAATCACATATATGATTACTGACAGAGCTAGGTTCAGTTCTCAGTCCTGTCAAAGACTGGCTGTGTGAGCTTTGAGCCTCAGATTCACCAGCAGTTACATGGGAATAATAACCATACTTGCCTCACTTTGTTGTGGTGAAGATTATTTAACTCGAAATGAGATAATATGTATGAAAGCCCTTGCGGTACCACCCACGATTGTCACTTGCCACAGCTGGCAGCAAACACATTATGCAAGAAAAGATCTTTCTATATTTTAAAAGGTCTTTCTCTTTTTCTTTTTTCTTTCTTTCTTTCTTTCTTTCTTTCTTTCTTTCTTTCTTTCTTTCTTTCTTTCTTTTTTTCCCTTTCTTTTTATCTATAAGTCTTACCAACTAGAATCAATGGGATTCAGCATCTAAAGTACCTTATTTATTTGCATTTCTTTTTTGCCCTGTGATTCCTTAGTTACTTAACCTTGTTCTTCTCAGAACTCTAATACACACAGAGGTCGGGGAAAGGGACTCAAACTCTCAGTCCTCAAAGGGCCTGTCATTACCAATATTCGCTTCTCCAGAGCTGTTCATAAACACTTTTTGGCTCTATCTTCACACCACTTCTTGGAGAGGCCACAGACCTGCATTTTAGGTCACATGCAGTCCTTGTTGCAACTCTGCTCTCCCTTACTTAATACTGCAGGCCTTCTTAGTACCCATGGCACCATCCGGAGGGTTTTAAAAACTAAAATCTAACACCCTCTTCAATGTACTTTGAAGTCTTGTTTAGAGGAATCTGGGAACCCATGAGATTCTTTGGTGCCTAAGAATTTCTGATCTCCTTCAAAGATTATGAAAACTGTGAGAATCCCATTAGAGCTACATGAGTTGTAAGGAAAGTGAAACTTTCTTGGAGTTTTCTGATTTGATGACTTCGTACTCTAAGTCAGAGGTGAAAGCATAGAATTCATTACATAATTCTTAGGGAGGAAAAAGACACAAATACAATTTTATTCCCAGTAGAAACTTTCAGCTCTTATAAATAATGGTCAGGCAATATTTTCCTACTTGTCAAATGAGGGACAACTGAAATGACCTTTCTCTCAAGAGTCATGAATTATTAGGGGTAACTGGCAAAAGATCAACTCAAATGAACAAATATGTATTGAATACCTACTACGTATGAGCCAAGTACAGTAGTCTCTCAATACCCATGGGGCATTGGTTCTAGGATCCTTTACAGATACCAAAATCCATGAATGGGGATATACAAGTCCCTTACATAATATGGCACAGTGTTTGCATATAACCTATGTATATCCTCCTATATACTTTAAATCATCTCTAGATTACTTGTAATACCTAATATAATATAAAAATCTATATAAACAGTTGTTATATTTTTATGGAACAATGACAAGAAAAAAGTATACATGTTCAGTACAGACCATCATAGGCCTAACTATATTTTTGGTCTGCAGTTGGTTAACTCTGCAGATGCAGAACCCATGGATACAGAGGGCTGACTGTACTCTATTAGGGACAGTAATAGACTGACCCTTATAGAACTTATAGTCCAGCAGGAAAGGTAGACAATTAAATGTGCAGTTGTAAAGTGTGAAAGGAGCCAAGAGAAGGGCCTTGAAGGGTGCTGTGATATTAGTTAGGTGGATGGATGTCCAGCTCATCCAGCAAGGGTGGGGTGGGGGTGAGGATGGGGACATTCAGTTAGGTAAGCCTTTCCAGAAAAAGAGATTCTGTCTTCATCTGTTTTCTTTTGCTATAACTGAATACCACAGACTGGGTAATTTATAAAGAAAAGAATTTATTTAGTTCATGGTTCTGGAGGCCACAAAGTCCAAGAACATGGTGCTGGCATCTGGCCAGGGTCTTCTTGTCGCATCATAACATAGTGGAAGGCATCACATGGCAAGAAGGCAGGAGCATGTGTGTCAGCTCAGGTCTCTCTAACTCTTCTTATAGAGCTACCAGTCCCATCATGATGACCTTCCCTAATCTTAATTATCTCCCATAGACACTGCCTCCAATCAACATATGAATTTGGGAATTGTTTCCAACACATGAAATCTGGAGGACATATTCAAACAATAGCAAATTCCCAAGCCAGGATCTGAAAGATGAATAGAAGGTAACTGAAAAGGGATTGGGGTAGAGTACAGAAGAATATATCAGGCAGAAAGAATTGTGTAGCTACTAACCCTCCGGTATGGAGTTTGAAAAACTGGAAAATAGAGAATGAGGAGGGAGGGAGCAAATGTAGATTACTAAAAAAGCGAAACAACATAAAGCAATAATCATTTAGAGCCTGGCTTGGAGGTGTGCCTTAGTCCCAGCCACTTGAGACGCTGAGGTGAGTGAATTGCTTGAGCCCAGGAGTTCCAGGCCAGCCTCGGCAACATAGCAAAACCCCATCTAAAAAAATTTAAAAAATTAGGGACGAACCCAAGGGTGTGGCATCCGCACAACAAGGAGTGTCCTTGGGCAGTCAGTGCTGGGTTTTGGGCTGGGGCGGGGGATCAGCCATGCACTGGGGCCCAGGCTCAGGCAGGCCCGGCCACCGGCTGCCTCTGGTTTGCAGCAGCGACTGCAGGCTCCGGGAGAGGCAAACGGGGAGAGGAGGTGCAGCTCCCTGGGTGACACGCTCAGCCAGGTCAGCCTGTGCTCAACCGGGGTGATGCTCTTCTCACTCAGGGGAGTTGGTGCAGTGGCTGGGCTTGGTCACCTTAGAGATCTTCGTGCATCTGATGGCCCTGTTGGTGTTGTCCGTGCTGCTGGCCCTGCATGTGGACAGCCTGGCCCAGGGACTCTCCTGGTGGAACATGTTCATGCCCTTTCTCATCACTTGCGGGCTCAGCACCTACTTCATCAACCATCATGTCTGCGTGACACTTATAGGATACACAGAAGCAGCTGGCCATGTTGTGCCTCTTCTGGGTCCTGGGGGTCCTTAGCCTCAAATTCATCTTTGAGATACTGTCGTTCTAGATGCTGGTGGAGCAGACTTGGGGTCTTTGACCTGAGAGGGGGCGCTGGATAGCTAGAGTGCTGGCCTTCAAGCCCAGGCCCTGCTAGTGCTGCACCAGAGGAGAGGTCTTGGTCTGAAGGCAACACCTGCTTTTGCTCAGTGGAGTCCCCAGTTTTCTCTATACCGAAGTATCTGAAACTGTTTCCTCAGCAGGGCTAAAAGGAACAACCTTAATCCTTAAAATATATTTCTTGTTATTTCATGCTTTGAGTAGCTCATCCTGAATTGAGATCCGAAAGAGGGTCCCAGGCCAAATAGTCCTGAACTCTCTGACAGCTGGAAACTGAATGTAAGTAAAATATCCTGATGGGCTCTGAGTATTTTCCATGCATCCTTGGAAAATGCTCCTGTACAAAGGCTGCAAAGGACTTTCTGCAGGACTCAATGATTTCCTCCAGCCAGCAGGGCTGATCTAAGAGCTCGCTGCTCATCGATCCAGACCAGGCTTCATTTAGAGGTCTTTGTTAGAGATACAAAGTGTAAATGAGCTTGTATCTCCTCCCCTGGCCATGGGAGAGAATGGCCCTTTCTTCATTCCAGCCTACGCAGAGACAGAAGAATGGTGAATAAGGGCACAATTAGGGCCGTATCATCTGCCACCTGAGAAAAGAACCCTGCTTTCCCGGTGCTGCTTGGCTTCCTATCCCAGCAAAGACTGCAGTTTCACCACCTTATGGCTGACACTATTAGCACACCTGAGACCGATTTAGGCCTTCCTAAGGGACAGAGGGAGGACCAGGTGCTCTGAAATGCACAGGCTTTGAGAACTACAAATGGGAAGCTTGTGAGTGGCCCAGCTTTGTTGGCCTGAGGCTTTGGTTTAATGCCAGTCAGGTGCTAAATGAGAACATTTGCTGAGGTGAAAATAAAGTAAGAGAATGTTTTCCTTAAAAAAAAAGAAGTCATCTAGATACTGCAGATACCTAATGTATTTTGAAAAAAAATCGAAAGTTATTTTACATGAGCTTCTTTGAGAGGATCATATCATAACATATTTAAAGAATGGATTTAAGTCCCTATTAATAATCAGAGATGTGACCTTCCTTAAATCAGTTTCACTGTAAACACTTCAATAGTTTCTGCAGCATCTAGCACAGGGCCTTGCACACAAATGCTACTCATATTGCTGAACCAGGGCACAGTCAGGTGTTTGTTTCACTCCATGACCTGTACTGATATTGTCATCATTCTCTATATGGTCCCACCAAGGGCTTATCCTCTGTCATTGTTCTCATTTTGATGGAAAGGATATCACAAAGCTCAACTTGCTTTAAAATATTTCCTCAATAGGGTACTTCCTACCTGGTTTGACAAACACCCATAGCAAAGGTAGGAATTGTCTTCATATGTGTAGTCTTAAAATGTGTGCAACTGGTATCAGGCTTTTCACTAAATATAAATGAGGTCATATTAACTTTATAATGCTCCAATTATTACTTGAGCCCCCACTGGTTTGATTGCTAGTCAAATATGTCTCAAATATGCCCCGTTATCCGCAAAAGGATGACTTACATCTGCTCACAATCTGGTCTGTCTACTACAATAATCATCCAAGCCCACAATGCTCCTTTTCTTCTGGTCTAGCAAAACTGAGTCTACCCATGTGACCTTCCTGGCCTCCAAGTATTGAAGGAAACTCATTGTTGCCTTGCTAATTGTGTGGCTCCCTCCAGATATTGGAGGTGGCCTCACCATGGGTGCTGTCTTCTGATTCCTGCTAAGTTTCCACCATCCAGGTGCCAAAGCAGTGCTAAGCTGAGCATCGAGGAGGGAAGACCATTTCTCTTCCCAACCCTGAGCCACATCTGTCACCTGAAACTTAGAGCGTCACTGCTCTGCTTACAGTCACAAAGACTCCTCTTTGGCCTCTCAGTTCAATTTCCAATCTCCAGGATCAGCTCTCTGCTTTCCTTCCTTTTCTCCTTGTCTTTTTTCCCTTCCAAAAATAAAACCACAGAACACCTCAGAGGTAAAGATCGAGGTCAACAAGCACAGAGCAGTACCACGTTTCCCCGAAAATAAGACAGAGTCTTATATTCATTTTTCCTCAAGAAGACACCGTAGGACTTATTTTCAGGGGATATGTTATTTTTTTTAAAGTACAGTACAACAATCTACATTTATTCAAATATAGTTAAGTCATCTTCTTCTGGAACATCATCATAACTCTCCAAACCCCGAATTCCATCCTGAATTTCTTGCAAAATTCTTCTCTATTTCCTTTAGAACCATTGTCCCCAATCTCTCATGCCGAGCAATAGAGCTCTCATGGGGCAGATAAAAAAGGCTGCTCGCTCTGTGACGAAAAGGATAGGTTGTGCAAATATGCTCCGTAGCCACGCCTATCACTAGGTTGTATTTTCCGGGTAGGGTTTATATTGCCCAAATGCTTAGAAATCCTGCTAGGGATTATTTTATGGGTAGTTCTTATTTTTGGGGAAACACGGTACATGATCCATGGAGTATCTAACATCTATGGTCAAGTTAACGCCCTAACAAGGTCAGGCACCTTAATAGTTTCTCCCCAGAACAAAGGAATAGTCTCTTCCAAAGGTGAAGAAAGAAGTCCCCACTTCTGGGTACAAAACAACCTGCAACTCATAAATGACACCTTTCTCACTTCTACTCACCCAAATTTCAGAAATCATAAGGCCCAGGCCCAGCTAAGTCACCTTGAGTACAAGGGAAACTGCTACCCAGAAGGAAATAGGTAGTTCTTTTTCCATTAACCCAATAAACTTCCAATAACGTATCAGATTGGTAAAGGCACGAAGGGTCTAAACTCTTAAGGCCAATCAATGTCAATGTATGAAATACCTGGAATTGGAAAACTCTGGGTAGTTTCATTTGAATCTGGTAGAAAATGGGAAGGACAGAGGATGAGAGACAGAGCCTTCAAAAAGAGATTCTAGACAGAAATTGTGTAAAAGACAAACTTTGGCCTATCAGTGAAACTGTAAACTTTTTTGGACTTTCTAAAATCACCCATAAGTTAATAAATATCATCAATAAACTCTGAAAACATTTTCATAAATATAACTGACACAAGATTACAAACCTTAATAAATAGATTTCCTATTCTGGCTGGGCATGGTGGCTATGCCTGTAATCCTAGCACTCTGGGAGGCTGAGGTGGGAGGATAACTCAAGGTCAGGAGTTCAAAACCAGCCTGAGCAAGAGTGAGACCCCATCTCTACTAAAAATAGAAGGAAATTAATTGGCCAACTAAAAATATATAGAAAAACTTAGCCAGGCATGGTGGTGCATGCCTGTAGTCCCAGCTACTCGGGAGG
Organism: Mirza zaza; assembly: GCA_008750895.1. Lineage (NCBI taxonomy): Eukaryota > Metazoa > Chordata > Mammalia > Primates > Cheirogaleidae > Mirza > Mirza zaza. The sequence continues at coordinate 75,154 of VSMD01120695.1, forward strand.
CTGAGGCAGGTGGATCACCTAAGCCCAGATGTTTGAGGTTGCTGTGAGCTAGGCTGATGCCATGGCACTCTAGCCAGGGCAACAGAGTGAGATTCTGTCTCAAATAAATAAATAAATAAAGAGTTTCTATTCACAGGCTAGAAAAAGTAATAAGCTCCCATCAGAAAACTGGGCAGAAGTTATAAACATAATTTAGCAAAAGAGGAAATGAAAACTTGAAAAATTATTAAAAGAATAGGCTTAAAACTTCATCTGGCACATTAGCAAAAAAATGTAAAGTAAAACAATAATTGCATGCCACTTTGTGCCAAGCAAAGTTTGTTTGTGATCACAGAGGCCCCCAAATGGCATGCTCATTAGACTAGAATATATTCTGTGTGTAAAAAGAAGACATTGAAAGATATTTCAGCAGAAGAGTAACATCATCTCGATCACCCTCACCCCCTCTTTTTTTTTTTTTTAAAGAAAAGGAAGATTAATTAGTCAATGGGGTATAGGATGAATTAAAGAAGATGAGATTGCCTACCATAGTTGTAAAGTTGAGGGAACATATCCAGAAATGGTCCCTGTAGGCAACCTGGAGGAGATCTAGCTTTGGAAAAACATATAGGAAAGGACTGAATTATGCGTTGACTTCTTCCATCCATTGTACTGTCTCTCATTAGAACTTGCTGCCTCATAAGGGATGCTATTGTGCCATGAGACTCTGTGTAAAATGGTACCACACAAGAACAGCCAACAACTCATTTTCAAATTGAATAGAGGCATCCTTTTAAAGAAATTTTCTCCTTTTGCAAATATGAGGAAGCATCAGGCTCAAGAATTAGAGGACTTCCATTTTCAAAAAAGTGCTGTGTTTTTTCCCTCATTGTCTGTGAAACATGAGGAACAATTTTATCAGCCTCTGTAAAATGACTGTGCTACCCATTTTTAATGGCCCTGCTTTATTGCAAAGACAGCCCACCAAAATGAGACTTCCTTAAGTTTGGCCTTACTCCAAGGACACAGGGTTTTCTGATACATATTTTTAAGAATATTGCAACTTTCTTAGAAGATGCCTTTCCCTAAGTGAACATAAATATTGTTTCCTTCTTTCAAAGAAATAACTAAATGGCAATTCTGTTTAGTTGGCAATAACACTGAGCAAAAAAAACATTTTTCCTGCCCAGATTTCCTTCTGTTTACTTCCTATGTTTTAACTATGTTCTCCAGAGCTCACAAAGGACATGATGATGCAATGGTGGTTTACCCTTTCCCCGGCTAAGGCATGTGTCATCCTGGTACTCAAGTGACTGTAGAATTAATTAATTGTTTTTTTTATTACTTACTACTATTGCATGGAAGTATTTTTCAGAGCCCTTCTGGGCAGAGCTCCAGGTACCAGGAAACAGAATATCTGGGTTAGAGTAACTTTCTCTTTCTCATTGTGGGTAGGTGCTTTGGGTCTTGATGATTCCAGCTCTCCTTAGCAGCATCCTTCACAGAAATGGAAGGGAAAAAAGTTCAGAAATCGGGGAGGCTTGTGTGTTTCAAGATGTGCAGATAATAGTTGCATGTGGAAATGAAGGAATGGAATACGTATGGCACAGGAAATTAGGAAAACTACATTCTAAACTCAGCTCTGCCACTAATTAGACATGTGACGTCTGGCAACACTTTCACTCTCACGGGATCTGACTTTTCTTATTTGTGACATGAGGAAATCGAGCTAAGGTCATTCCTAGCTATGACCTTTTATGATTGTTTCTCCTACCCCAATGTAGGATGACACCACTGCACTCAAGCCTTGGGTGACAGAGCAAGACCCTGTCTCAAAAACAAAAAAAGAAAAAAGAAAAGAATGCAAGTATGTCCTAAAATAACGCCTTTCAGATGTAACTTCTTATCACCTGTATCCTCAGTGCAAAAGTTGTAAACAGTGTTAACGCTAAGATCTTCCAACGTGGTTGTATCCTTTCATTTCACCTTTGACCCAGCAAAGTGGGCCAGGCTAAGTGCACAAGGAATTGCCTGGAATATTTTCAGGCTCCCATTGTCCTGCCTGCCTTTCCCACCGGGTTCAATGTCTCCTTACCCAGCTATCTTCTTGCGTCTGTATCTGCTTAGCCAGCTTCCAGCTGATTGGCAGGTTAGGATTCTGGACTTTGACACCATTCTGCTGCCTTCCTGATTGTAGGTCTTCATACTTGGCCAGATACTGGATGCATATACCAAGCCTTAGGACTTCCCTTTGATATATTACCCAGACATGAGGTACCTGGTTTAGGGCTAATTAGGCTAATGGTGGTCAGGAGTGTGTGTAGCACCCAAACAAAGACATTTAAACTATGTTCTAATTTCCCCTACTTGTCTTCATTTGTTGAAAAAGATACTATGTTTTGGACACAAATGTAAATCTACAAACATTTCTTTTCAATTCTCTTGTTAGTAGTCCTACCACCACTGATGGCTAGTTAATTGAAATATAATAAATAGCAATTTCCTATGCTTCTATTTTTCTAGGTGACAAGCCAGCAGAACATATCACCAGAATTGGGTACCCCATCAGAATTGGGCACAAGGGATTATTGGCTGATGGTTAACAAACCTTGCTTGGGAAACTTTTCTGAGGTGAAGCAAGGGTTAACATGAGTCACCTTCACACCTGGGAAAAATAGATCCATTGAAACAAATGCACACAAATTATACCTAGATTTGGATTTTGAAAAAAAAAATGATAGGAACAAGCAAACTAGCCAAACACTCAAGAATCCCTGATGGAGTGGTCCTTTCTGAGAAACACATCAGAACAAAGGTTAATTGGAAAGACAGTTTCACAAACACAGCCCAGGCTTGCAGAGAGCAGTCTTACCTTGTGCACAGCAAGGTGATGATTGGCACAGCGGCTGGAGCCTGGACTTTGGAGCCAGACAGTCCTGAGTTGGAATCCTGGCTCCTGCACTTACCTGCTGTGTGTACAAATGACAAAATCTTTCTCAATTTTCTTCAAACGTACAATAGAGATTATCTTAGAGGTTATTCTAATGATTAAAGGCAATGCATATAAATCTCTTGCTCAATAAATGATTGCTCTTACTTCAGTGATAGAAGGTCAAATTCTAGTGACTCTCTCACAGTTGGCAGGCTCGTTATCTGGTTGTGATGGGCAATATACATATATGCCCAGATTTGAAAGCACAGCTCAGGATGGTTTGTGATTGCGAACATGTCCCACAGAGGCCTCTTTCTAGACTTCCCTTCTTTTTGCCAAGTAGAGATAAATGCTGATGGAAACTGTCACTTGTCACATTTCCAGCGCCCAGGCATCTCCTTAATCTCTCTGTTCCTCTCCTAGCAGAGCTGCCAGGGAAGGCGAATGGAGAGTTCGGACAACAAAGGATCACAGCTTTGGCTTCACTCCTCTGCGCATTCAAAGAGATGCTCCAGACGCTCAGAGCTGGCTTGGAAGAACAGGCTAGAGGAGCCCAGGTATAATAATAGTAAAAGATCGCTCTACACATTAGTTTGAAGTAAAGGCTATATGTTTGTATGATAAAATATTACCACTTCAGTGCGGTCACAGTCATAATTAATCACAGTTTTTGTCTATAATGCTGCAATGTTAGCGAGAAGGGAGTCCTGGGAAAATGCTCTGGGTTTTTCAAATTCATCTCGATGGAAAGCCGCAGAACTTCTGGGTGTCACTGCTGACATGTCACTGCTCACTTCCTTACCATATAGGCTCTCATTTCCTTATTTAATCTGCAACTTTTTTCAAAATATGAGTTTGCCTCCCATGAGTGACCATCTGAGTGACAGCAATTTTGTAAGGTCAGGCTGGAAATAGGAAGCAGTTCCATTTTCACTCTGATTCTTCTTTGGGTCAGTGTCATACGAATAGTCTGTTCATTCAGTGCCTCAGCTGCCTCAAGTCAAGGGACAAAGAAAATTAGAATCACTGTCTACAGATATTATCATCACTTAGTAGTATCGATCATCAGTTCACTGCTGCATGATGCCAAATCAAGGAAAATAGGTAGAATAATAGCCTGTGAGCAAAGTCTGTGTGACCCATGGACAATTGCACAGATCCCTCCAGACTCCTGTGCAAATCCCTGAACAGAAGCTTGGTAGGTTATTAATTTGCAACAAAGGCAAATTATATGGATTTATAAGGAAGTTGATAACATTCTAAAAGTTATTTAATTACAGCATATATATGTCTATCTCCTTACCTCTAAGGTCTTCAGAAAAGGAAAGTGGGAAGCATTCTACCATATAGTTCAGTGGTATGGGATAACGTGAAATATTAATACATACAGTACATTTGACCTTTGTCCCTAGTTCCTGTCACACTTGGAATTTCTGGAGTAACAAGAATGTCTTTTGTTATTCATAATGAGTCCCTTTGATCACACCTGAGTTTTTGCTAATGAGGTGACCTGGGGTGGGGCCTCTGAATTGCCTCAAGGTGGGGCCAGTCACTGAAAGACGAGATGACTAGGATGGGGCCAGGTGGCTCACGCCTGTGATCCTAGCACTCTGGGAGGCTGAGGTGGGAGGATTGATCAAGATCAGGAGTTTGAAACCAGCCTGAGCAAGAGTGAGACCCGATCTCTACTAAAAATAGAAAGAAATTAATTGGCCAACTAAAAATATATAGAAAAAATTAGTCGGGCATGGTGGCACATGCCTCTAGTCCCAGCTACTCGGGAGGCTGAGGCAGCAGGATTGCTTGAGCCCAGGAGTTTGAGGTTGCTGTGAGCTAGGCTGACTCCATGGTACTCTAGCCTGGGCAACAGAGTGAGACTCTGCCTCAAAAAAAAAAAAAGACCAAGTGACTAGAAGATTGGAGGGTTGGTAATTTCAGCCCGGACCTCCAGGAAAGGGGATGGGGGCTGGATGTTAAGCTCTGTAAAAAGTCTTGCACAAGAGTTGGGCTTCCAGATAGCTGAACAAGTAAGGGGTTCCTGGAGGGTGATTCCCCAGAAAGGGCATGGAAGCTCCACACCCACCCCCAAAACCTTGCCTGATGCATCTCTTCACTTGGTGTTTATCTGTATCCTTTGTAATATCCTTTATTAATAAAATGGCAAACATAAGTAAAGTGTTTCCCTGAATTCTGTGAGCTACTCTAACAAATTAATCAAACCTGAAGAGGGGATAGTGGGAGCCCAATTTGTAGCTAGTCAGTCAGAAGTATAGTTGGCAACGTACTACTTGCGATTGGCATCTGAAGTGGAGGGCAGTTCTGTGCGATTGAGCCCTTAACCTATGGGATCTGGTGCTATCTCCAGGTAGACAGTTTCAGATTAAATTAAAGGACACCTAGCTGGAGAATTCACTTGAAAATTGCTTGTTATGTGTGGAAGAACCACCACACATCTGGTCACAGAAGTGTTTTCATGTGAATAGAAAAACTGTTTTTTTCCTTTTACAAGTGGTTTCTAGATACTTTGTTTTTCATGAATCAGTTAAATTTAAGACCAAAAATTGGAGAGATTTGTATAAGGTTGCCAGCATTTAATTTTGCCAAATAAGAAAATCAATAAAGGGATTTACTAGAAACTATTGAAATCATTTCATGATGAAAGACGGTTGAACAGCAAAACGATAGAATGAATATAATTCCAGAATAAAGAACGATCTTCAGGTAGGGTGAGGTGGCTCACCCCTGTAATCTTGGGAGGCCTAGGTGGGGGGATCACTTAATGCCAGGAGTTAGGGACCAGCCTGAGCAAGAGCAAGACCTGGTGCTCTATTAAAAAAAAAAAGGTCTTTCCATTTAATAATAGTAGCTAACATTTACTGAACACTTAATATACACAGGGTGCTGTTCTAAGTTACTTGAATGTGCCATTTTACTCGCACGACCTTGTGAGATGCATACTGCTATTCTTCCCATTTTATAAATGAAGACATTGAGGTATAAAGAGGTAAAGTCCATAGTAATACAGTAATGGCAGAGTTTAGATTTATTTATCCACAGTCCATGGTTTTAGAAACTATGTGATAAGCCGTAATAAAACCTTACATGTAATACATTTAGCTTCCTAAATAAAATGGTTATGGTTTTAGCATGTTCAGACTGTTATTAACAAACTACCACAGACTGGATGGCGTATAAACAATAGAAATTTATTTCTCACAGGTCTGGAGGCTGGGAAGGCCAAGGTCAAGTTGCCAGCAGATTCTGGGTCTGGTGAGGGCCTATTTCTTGGCTCGCGGAGTATTGTCTTGCCGAGTCCTCACATGGCGAAAGGGGTCAGGGGTCTCTCAGGCTTCTTTTGTAAGTCACTAATCCCATTCTTGAGGGCTCTGGCCCCATGATTTAATCACCTCCTCATACTATCACCTTGGGAGTTAGAATTTTCACTTATGAATTTGGTGGGGGGAACAAATATTCAGATCACAGCAGTTACATAACTTATTTTTCTCATTTTGACCCATCAACGGGTGAAAAAGTGGTCACAGACCTGCACGAGTCTAAAAATCAGGGTCCCTCCTGAAGATGAGGCAAGAGGTAGGCAGTGACTGGGGAAGGCCAGAGTAGGCATGCCTGGAACTCAAATTTAGACTCCTGATGTTATCTTTAAATATTGCTATACAGACATTATGCAGACACTGAGAGAAACCACCTGGTTTAAGAGACAAAAGAAGTCATTCATTAGGCTGCTTCTGGCATCCTATTGTCAGACATACCACCCGTAGTGCACCGTGGATTGATTTTTTCAAAGTTTGTAATTATCTTGCAGAAAACACCATTCTACTGGCACCGAAACCACACTGTGAGGGAGAGAGTACTTCTTTTCCTTCTTTACATTTCCATAGATGGGATGGACCATATTCTTCTTTCCCCAGAAGAGAAAGGCATGCCAGGACTCACTTTATCTTCTGCCCCCTCACTTTCCCCTCTTCCTGGGAGATGGAATAACTCATCTCACTGGGGAAGTGGGTTGGCTCCGTGCCTTTTGGGTTTGTCTTTCAGAGTCAGTCTGTCCCCAGGATGCCTACATCTTCTGCTCTTCCCTATGTTTTGCTTTCTGAGGCAGCTGTGCCCATAAGAGAGGCAAATGCAATTTGGGGAGAGGTGTTAGTAAGCCACTTTCGCTTCATATCTAAAGTCACATTATCCAGTCAGTTTTATCTGTTATAAAGTTAACATGTTGGTATCTATTTTTCTGTCTCCTGCGTTTTATTTCTGATTTGGTTGCAAATTTTGGAAACGAAGAAAGGAGCTGTTATTTATTTGATCCCTAAACTCCAAAACTGTGGCACTATACAGTTGTGAGATGGACCTTGGAAGGGACCTTAAGAGGTCACCTGAAACCTTGTCTAAGCTATGTCTAAGCTTCAGAATAATAATCCTTTACATTTTTCTTAGCAATTATATGCGATAGGCACCAGACCGCAAGCCTTCTGCATGAACGAACTCATGCAATTCCCATAGCAATCCTATGAGATAGGTACTATTGTGTCACCATTTTACTAATTGGAAACTTGAAGCTTGGAGAGGTTAAATAATATGCCCAACATTACAGAATGATTCAGTAGCAGAGCCTCACCGAGGGGTGAACAAGATAAACCCAATCCCAGCCCTGTATGGATAAGACAGACGTTAAACAATTAACCAAATCAATAATTGATGACAGCTGTAATGAGTGGCAGACACATGCAGAGCCAATACATAACCTCAATTCTGATTGGGGTGTTCAATATGATAGATGTAACCTGAAAAATAAAAGTCAAAAGATACTGGCATATTACTAGAGTCCCATTCAGTCATTAGTAATTAGTCCAGTTCATCATCATATCATATATGACCAAAATGTCTCCCAGGGTGTGGCCACTTGGATTTGTGGGATTCTATTCAATTTCATCAGATTTCAAAAGCAGGAATGGTTTCAGCAACATATGGCTTCACTTTCAGGCATCTGGCGTAACTGAGCTAAGAGAATATCATTTCTTGTTCTGAACCTCTTTCAAAGTGTGAACAAAAATAAAATTTTAAGACTCACCCCCTCACCGGCTGAGTGACTGGATCCCCTCGTGGCCAAAGGAATATCCTAAAACTAAGTTGTCTGCCAGGAGGAGGGAGGTCAGACATGCCTCATCATGCCCCACTCTCTTTTTGGAGACATCCTTTGTAACCATTAACAGGCCTAAGAGCATGCAAGACAAACTTGCGGGTCCTCAAATTACACAACAAATCTATGTCCAGTGGCTGGTATATGATTAACAGACCTCATTATCTTAAAACATTCCAAGCCTTTAGACAAAGCTTCATGTCTTTAACAAATTACAAGCCAAAGAATCTTCAAACCCACCTATAATCTGTAAGGCCTGCCCCTCCCCCCATGGCCCACCTTTTCGGGCCAAACCAATATATGCCTCCCACGTATTGATTTTTTACTTTATCTGTAACCCCAGTCTCCCTGAAATGTATAAAACCAAACTGTAACCCAGCCACAGCCAGTCCACTTGCTCAAGGCTTCTTGGGCGTGGCTCCTGCTCATGGTCCTCAAATTTGGCTCAGAGTAAATCTCAAATTGTTTTACAGAGTTTGGCTTTTTTTCCCGTTGACAGAAGCATTAATGTAGTATTGGATTTTCTTTACTGCATAACTCATTTCTTTATTCCTTTACCCTCAGCTGTGATTTCTCCTCTTCTCTATTAAACCCAAACTTTTCCACCTTTGGAAGAGATGGTTAGGTTAGGCTCCGCTGGTCTAGATCACAGGCAGCAATATTAGTTTAGTAAGTTCTTCCCTCTCAGTCGATTCCCACTCATTAGAATATGGTTACATAGGTACAGAACTAGTGGGCTATTTCTACCACTAGGCAATACAGCTGCATTCAAAGGCCAAATTCTTCATTGTACCCCACCTATGGTAGCAAACCCAAATAGTATTTCATCTTTGGTACCTCCGGGATTGTATGTCTTACAGTTGTAAATCTATCTGTGTTCTGCTGTCTTAGTGTTCCTTTGGTTCAAAATAGTCAATGCTTGTTTGCTTTCTCCTGGGAAAATCAATACCATACCTGATTTCTTAGGTGCCAGGGGTTTATTGAGATATCCTCCTAGTTTCACAAGTCCTCCTGCAGGACTTGTGATTCTATTCTCATGCAATACATTCATGAATTTTCTTTTGTCATTTTCCAAAGCTGGGGTGAACTTTAAAACTAATCTTTCTATCAACTCAGCTCAGAAAGGCATACCATTTCCAAAGAGAAGTTACAATTGTATTATTAGCTAATAATAATACATAATAATAATATGTATTAATATGTAATAATATGTAATAATATGTAATAATACATAATAATAATACATAATAATAATAATGTGGTTTATCCAAAGGAGACAAATAAATCCCTTACTCTTGACAGACTAAAAACTATTTGAAAATTTCCCAAACTAGAATTAGGCAGTCTTAAAAAAAAACAGAAAAAGAAAAAAAAAAAGAATGTTGCAAATTTGTTAAAATGCCAAAAGGGACAGTTTAATTTTGTACAGATTATGCTTACCTCAGGTTTATTTAGTGTGCTTGAATGCGCTTCTTTCCATATAACACTTATCTTATTAATTTGGCAATGAATATATTTTCTTTTAAAGTTTAAAAAAACTGGAATAATTACATCTATCTTTTTTTGCTGTTTATATTTAGGGTTTTTTGTTGATAAATCAAGTCTTGGTTGTGGCTTGCTGAATTAAATATTTATGAGTGGTGCATTTTTAAGTATTTTAATAATGGGAGACAATTAAGAAGATTCCTGAGTCTCACTGGCTACTATAGGTAATGGGGTCCCAATTTTTCAGCAATTGCCATCCCATTGCATGACTTAACCAAGTCATGGGTAATAAAACTACTTCCCTGGGAACCTAAACATTAATAAGCCTGGGCTGTGCCCAATTATCAGATATCTTTCTACCTTTTTCACTTGAGAGATCTGGACAAGCCTTTGGTGTTCTGAATTCAACTTCTTGGAATTCATTAAAGACCAATTACTTGCTGCATTCTCTTGACTCCAGTGGCAAAACTTGCTAGCCTTGTCTAAAGGCAACAGCTGCAGCAGTTAAAGTACTGGAGGTTTCTGTTGACTTGGATTTAGGGTCTCTTTTAAACTTAATGTCCATCATGCTGTATACTCTTTGTTGCTTGCTAAAAATATACAACAGCCTCAGAAAGTAGGGTTACCGCTTATGAAATACTATTATGTTTTCCCATTTTTTATTATGGGACTTTAAATGCTGCTATTCTTCCATTATCTAAAAAAGGAGAAACTCATGACTGTTCAACCTCTATTCATGAACTATTTGTGCCCGACTTGATTAAAACTCCTTAGAAAATCCAGACTGACTTTTGTTTGTTGACAGGTCATACTTTAAACAGAAGCAGGAAAACACCAGGTGGGATACACTTTAACAGATCTCACTTCACCTCCAGGATATTTGCCAGATCAAAATTTGTGCAGATGGCAGAACTCGTTGCACTCATTAGAGCTTGTTGATTTGCTAGGGATAAGAGAGAGAATATATACATTGACAGTAGATATGATTTTGAGTAAGTCTATAGTTTTGGAATGCTTTGTATACAACAAAGATTTTTAACTTTAGTAGGCCACCCTATTAATAATGGTCAGCAGTTTAAGGAACTTTTGAGTGCTCCAATGCTTCCTAAGGAAGGAGTTATTATACAGGCAGAAGCTCATGCACAGGTTAACATGGAAGCTAAAAGAAATGCTCTGGCTGATCATCATGCCTGATAGGCAGCCCTTGCTAAGGTCCTGGCACCCCTGAAACTCCAAGAGACCAAATCTTTGGACAGATTCAAAGAGGCTATTATAGAATGATCCTGCTTTGAGTTGAGTTTGTTGTTGCTTTGTGGTTACCTCTAAAGCACCACAAGCTTCAACTTCCTTTTGTGTTACCATGTGCTTAGGGAGAGAGCTTGGTAGTGATGGATTTTTCTTAATGTTATAGCTCTACCCTCAACTTTCATTCTTCCCTGTGCTTCTGTGCCACAGAAGAGATCTCTCTCTATGCTCTTGCCCCTCTCTCCGTGGCAGACTGCTGTTGCTGCTTGGTGTGTGAGAGCCTGGGATGGAGGGCAGAGATGGGGAGCCTTTGTTTTCTGGTCCAGCTCCAGTGTCTTAGACAGGTCCTGTGTACCTAGATCTTTGAGGTTAGAGTAAAGGGTTCCCAGTGATCCTGCCTATTCTCCCTTGGCGTTAAATTCTGCCTTGTATCTTCTAGAGGTGCTTCTAGAGGTTTTATCCTCTCTCAGTAGTCCACACTCCAACTACAGCAATTGGTTATAAATGTTAGCTGGATTTTGGATTCTTCCTACTGGCTTTGATGGTGCCTGATGCCTTTTTGCTCCAGGGCTCTGCCACACGTAAGTCAGTGTTCACACCCCATCTCTCCTTGGACTGGCATGTCTTTCCTTGGATTGCAGGCTTCTCTGCTGCATTGTAACCTCAGGTCTTGGATAGGTTTAAGAAACCCTATTATTAGTAATTTGTACATTATCTAGCACGTCCTTGTTGTTAGGGTAGGAGTGGCACTCTTTCCTGCTTTACGCATTCTAGACAGTAGTGAACTCCTGCTTCCTCATCATTGTGGAGTGAAGCTTTTCCTTGCCAGAGAAATAGGGCTTCAATGGAACAAAAAAAATATTTGATTTTGTGTTCTTAACTTGGGGAATTCCAACCTTCATCTCTAATCCTAATCCCCTTCCTGTGACTGTTATTACAGAGCTTTGCAAAGCCCTGCAACTTAAATAACAACTTCACTGTCCATATTACATACAATTCAAATTCAAATGACACTCAAGTTAGCAAAGTTAGTGAAGTTACTAGAGACTCTTGAACTTCTGTGTCCTAAAATATTGTTAATGACTTTAATGACAATAAGATCAGTTTCTTCTGGATTTCATTGACTCTCCCTCATGGGTTAGTAACAGGCCAGCCCATAGAACTAAAGTTAATAATTTGAAATATTATCTCTAATTCTGGAGTCCATCTGATCATAAGTAGACATAACCAAATATTGCAGGGGACTCATATAGCATACCCAGTTTTATCATCAACAACTATACACAGTCTTTCCTAAACATTTAATATCCTTTGTTTGACTTAAAACCTGGAGACCTGATCTTTTGGAAAAAACATAAATGAAAGATAGCCCTGAGCCCTAACGGAAAGGACCCAATCAGGTACTATTAATAACTAGTCCACTAGTGATACCCCAAAGGGTTGTTCCTTGGATTCATACCTCTCAATTAAGGGCGCATAAACCATCCTTGAATTACTTGAATACAGTCCCTGCAAGAGATCTCAATAGCCATACAAATATGAGACTCAAAGAAGGGCTAGATGACTGAAATTTTTATACCTTATAGAAAAGGATAGAAGCTTGGAGCTCCTGAGGGGTTGTGGTGACAGGTTATAGGAGGGTGAGAGGAGGAAACACAAGGTGAGCAAAGGCTGTCTTGTTAAGCCTCTTAGGTACAGCCATCATAAGAGTAGGGTGAGTGCCTGCGGAAATCTCAGTTTTGGGGAGGTGCCAGACCTTTCTCTGTCCTTAGGCAGATAAAGGGGTCTCAGACAAAAACTTGCATCTGCTGTTTACCTTACTAAGGTAGATAGATGTATATTTTCTTTGCAGAGGACAGCTTTTCAGATCTATTCTTGTCTGCAGTTCTCTGAATAACTGATTCAAAAAATGCCAAAGAAGTACATTTTGGGGTGGCATATTCTGGCCTCCCACACTATAAAACATTATCTATCCAAGAATATTGTTATAAAAAACTGCAATCATGTTCTATTACTTTCATGATCCCTGTCTCATGTTTGAATCTTTGATATAATTGAAAGTCATTTTGATGTAATACATGTGGTAGGGATTCAATTTTATTTTTCATAAGGTTCTCACTTTCTTTTTTTTTTTTTTGAGACAGAGTCTCACTTTGTTGCCCAGGCTAGAGTGAGTGCCGTGGCGTCAGCCTAGCTCACAGCAACCTCAGTCTCCTGAGTTCAAGTGATCCTACTGCCTCAGCCTCCCGAGTAGCTGGGACTACAGGTGTGCGCCACCATGCCTGGTTAATTTTTTGTATATATATATTTTTTAGTTGGCCAATTAATTTCTTTTCTATTTTTAGTAGAGACATGGTCTCGCTCTTTCTCAGGCTGGTTTCGAACTCCTGACCTTGAGCAATCCGCCCGCCTCGGCCTCCCAGAGTGCTAGGATTACAGGCGTGGGCCACCGCGCCCGGCCAGTTCTCACTTTCTTACTTGTTCAATACTGAGTGTGCTGGCCTTGGTTACTTATTGGTTTGGAATCTTGAATGACATTTTCCCAAGTTCATGTTAATAAGAGTGCTTAAATTCCACGTTAGGGGTAGTCTTTAGCAATTCATTCTGCATATTGTTTTCCCACAAATGCTGGCTGAGTGCAATGAGGAAAAAAAATTCTACTGAGACTAGAACAGACTGCAGCTGTTTTCACAGAGCAGGGGAGTGGCATGATTCACAACAGGCAAGATGGCTCTTTGTTTTAAAGAATATCTTGTAGACTTTTTGGGTGGGAAAGGTGAAACACCCTCTCTCCATCCATCTCACCCCAGGGCACAGTCGGAAAGCTGTGAGTGAATTACTTTGCATGAGAAAAGTAAAAGGAAATTGAAGGTCAGAGGCTGGCAGCTAGGTAAACCAGAGGTTGGGAAAAGGATCTGGGGAGAGAAATAGGGAAGGTGGCAAGGAGCCAGAGCCCAGACCCAAGGAGAATAGAAACCACCCACCAAGGAGAATGGGTAGTGGCTTTTCAGATCAGCAATTTTTAATATTCCATCTTAAGTTGCTGCTTGCACTTCATTATGCTGTGATCTTCTGTTACCCTTCCTCTCCTACAAAAGCCTGCCATACACACCAGCTCATACCACTGGTGCTCTATGGGGAGTGAAGAAAGTGGAGGTGGTGTTTCCCACCAGGGCAGAGAGAGGTGGCAGCAGCTGGCAGGACGCAGGGGACTATGAGGAAGCAGACTGCACAGTGGACCCACCAGTACAGCCCACCCCATCCTTAATTCTCCTATCCCAAACATGCACAGAAAATGTAAGCTCTAAGACAGCAGGACTTCTTTTTCTTTCTTTTTTTTTTTTTTTTTTTACCTGCTTTTCATGCTCTTTAGTGCCTAGAATAGAGCTTGATACACAGTAGTTATTCATTAAAAAGTTGTTGGAATAAATGAATGAAAATCCCACCAGAGGTCCTGGATTTCCTACAATGCTTGGGATGGGGGTTTCAGCCAGAGTATTTGGATGTTAAAGCAAAAGGCGAACCCAGAAGGCTGGAAACTTGGGAATCTGTCTTTCATTTATCAGTCTGGAATCTTGGCTGCTTTAGCTCTGGTCTCTCATGTGAGATGTCTGTGTGTATATTTGACTTTACTCTCTATGGATAAGCAATTTGTGATACTGCAGTGATGGAGAGGTCTTTTAAAATCTCTAATTACTTCCTAAATGGAATCCCAGCTGCAAATGGTTCTTCCACTGCATATTACCATGACATTTCCTATGTAAATCCATTAACTCAATCTCTCAGGGGTGTTACACCTGCAATGGGATGGGTTTGGGGGCTCCAGGGCAGCCTTTTAGCCAGAAGTTTATTCCCCCATATGGGGATCATTTAATTTGGGGGAGTGAGAAGATGCAGAAAGAGAAGGTCTTTGTTCAGGAGTCCTGTTGTGACTGTGGTGAAAATCAATCAGTCTCAGCAAGGAATGGCCTTTGGGAGTCCAGTGAGATGAGAATTGGAGCTTTGTTGAAGAATTCGTTTAGAATCTGGGATGCCCTTACCACGGCTGTGATTCATGTGATCCTCAGTGATCAAGTAAAATTATAACTGTTCTGCATGGGGTTGACAAAGTGTGAAATGCCTCTGTGGAAGTACTCTTCTGAGGTTAGGAAATGCTGGGGAACTTGGTGGTTTGGTGCTTGGAGTGGGGGCTACCATTTTAAGATGGCTATTAATAAAATATTTGGGGACTTTTGGCTTCACAGAGGAGAAAGGTGACCTGCCTCTGATTCTCTGAGCACACAAGTGTCTAGGTCTTCTGGGCTTCCATTAGGACACACATAAAATGGGAGTAATAATGCCTTCCTACCCTGCTGGATTTTGGTGAGTTTTAGGGATAATCTATCTGTAAATACCTAGCTGAGTGCTAGATACACAAGAAATACTGAAAAATGGTAGCTGTTAAGGTCATAAATATTTTTAAGATTTGCTTAGAAATAACTATACAGCAGGCAGTTCAAGAAAGTCCAAATAAAGGGCCGGTGAGAGGCCAGATTATTAACATATTAATATACATAGAAAGTACATGATTGGTACTTTCTCTTCCTCTATTGTTAGAAGCTAGACAAGAGGCCATACATTCTTACATTCACCAGAGCTGAAATATGGCACAGAACAAAAGGCATAACTTCATTTTGCAATTGTCTGGAACTCTTTTTAGGAGGTAGATTTATTTTCTTGGGAAAGCCTCATGAGGTAAAGGAAATAATAATGAATAATGAGGGTAATAACAATAATTAGCATTTCTGACCATTTACTACGTACCTGGCCCTATACCGATCACTCTCCTGGCATTTTCTTACATCCTGTGGCCCTAAGAAATCCAGGCTCTCTCGTGCTGGTCCAGGAGGTAGCAGATACGCTGGGTCAAGGAACTTTGTGCTTATTTTGCTAAATTCAGTGTGGTTGCATTTGGTCTGTTGGTGCAGACTGCTGTGAGCTTTTTGTGACCTAATCCAGCCTTTACCATTACTGCTTTCCCATCTTCAAGTTGTCTGAAAATTTGATTATTGGGCCACAAATAACCTAATTCAAGTTGCCAATGAGGCCTTGAATTAGTCAGGGACAAGAACAAATTCTGCAGAACACTTTTGGAAATCTCTCTCTGGGGTAACTTGCACTCATAACTCAGCATTCCTTGGGTTTGGTTTTACCTATACTTTTGAGCAGTCCATGTTTATTCAGCTTGTCCACAAGGATATCATGACTGTTGAAATGCAGATTTATAATATCTATAGCAGTTTTGTGATTCCTATCACATTACTAATCTTCAAAAAAATGTTTTTCGTGAGTGTTCTTTGTTGTTGTTGTTCTTTTTTAAAAAAATTCTTTGCCTTTTCTTTGTTCTGTGATCTTTGAGGAGATGAGTGTTCTTAAATTCAGAGTAATTCCTTGTGATCACAATTTTCTCTATAAGTGGTTAATATATGTAAAATCATTCTAGAATTTTTTGTAGCATCAATGGCAGACTTACCTGCCACCCACTTTGGTTTTATAAAATTTATATTCTTTCTTTTGTTGCAAATCAGGGGGAAAAATATTTTCCAGATTTCTGGCAACTCTTCTCTTTTCTGTGGTATGCCCTTGATGATCTTAGAAAAGTTTCAGAAAAGGGAAAAAACTGGAAACCAGATCTCAAGGCGCTGAATTAATTAGAGGGGAATAAAAGTCAGATCTTAGATTTAATAGTACTTTCCTTTAACATGCTCAAAGCATCTTTCTGTTTTGGGTTCCACCATAAGAATAAGACTTTCAGTCCATTAAGAAATGCATGTGTAGAGAGCCCTTTGCCTTATTTCTGGCACTTCTCCCTTCTGTCAGATGGTTATTTCATCATAGCACAATTTATTGAACTTGGCACCATTCTTATCCTTTCATATTTGCAATTATTGCTGCTTCAAATATCTCTTTGATAATCATAATTGCCTAGAAATTTAAGATTATCAAAAAGGAACATCACAAGAGTGGTACCTAATAAAGAGTTTCAACTATTAATTAATCTTCTAAAACTTTTTGTTGCAATCATTTATTCTTAACGGATAAGAGGCTTGAGAGAGGCTTAACTCCCTGCACTCAGCTTAGGTTTGACCAAATGCATAATTGAGTTTCCTCTACCATCCTGAGAATCAGTTGCGGCAACACTAGAGTCTGCCGCATTGGCCAAGTACCTTTTCCCAGTACCGAGGTCGTCACGCACATTCTGGCAAGAGGAGACTCCAGAATCTGCTGTTCAGGGCCCAGGGGTCAGGAACTTGGAATGCATTCTGCAGCCTATTTCTAGAATAATGTTAAAACAGATCACCCCAGGTCTGGAAGGTTTAATATTAACTGGGCTGCTTTTTAAACACCAAGATCAAAGTTAACCACATAGACATTCCTTACATTGGGGCACAGATGTGTTTGTGAAAAGTCTGTAGAAATTGAGTTGTAGATTGGATTATATTTTACAGGAACTCTGGTGACTTAATAGTTGAAGGTATGCTATTAAGATCTTTCTTTTGAAACGTGAAAGAACATTCTCTGATATATCTTCTGTGTACATGCAGAGTTTTATTTGATAATTTTTCTCAAAATAGATTTTTTTAAAGCTTGACTCTGCTTCTTTAGGACAGACTGAAAACAGTGGAGCACTCTGGAAGCCAGTGTTTCGGGGCCACATGCTGTGACATCTGACTTTTGGCATCTTTAATGTTGACTGCACTTTCTTTGGGAGGTACATCGCCCTAGTCCTAAGAAAAATATATATCATAATTATCTAAAACGGTTACTGATACCGATCTTTTTTTAACACCTTAAGGAAATATTAAGTAAACTTTAAGTAAACAGTAAGTAAAGCTTTATTTTAAAAGCTATCATAACTTTCTTTTCTGGCTGGTTTAGATAATGATATTCACGGGCTAAATACATGATTTATGTTAAGTAAGTGATTTAAAGAAAATAAAATATATATTTGGTATTATCAACATCAATATAATCATAAAACTCCAATAATCTGGATCATATAATTTGGATCCTAGAGTCATTTGAATAAGTCATGTGTGATTACTTTGAGATCATCAACCGTTCTCAGCCCTTGCTCTGCATTAGAATTACTGAAGAATTTTTAAAAAATACTAATGTTTGGGCCCCACATCCAGAGATTCTGACTTAATAGGCCTGGGAAGTGTACTAGACACTATATTGTCAAAAGTCCATGGGTGACGCTATGTACAGTCAAGGCTGGGAACTACTATTATTATATGAAGCCTTGCAACTTAAAATATGGTCCATGGACAGTGTTAGTCTCACCTGGAGCTGGTTAAACATACAGGCTCATCTGCCCCACCCCACGCTTTCTGAATCAGAATCTGCATTTTAATTAGATCATTAGAAGATTCATTTGTAGCACCTTTTTAAAATTTTAGTAGCACTTTGACTTTTAACGTGTTTTCATAATCATTCTTCTATTCACTTGTGCATATTGGAGGGATCCATTTATCTGTCCCCATTTGGTGGGGACAGACACTGATGTAGATGCTGAGAAACAAAAGTAGGGATAACATCTGGGTCTTCTTGTCGAGGAAATTGCAAAGGAGAGCCATGGTGAAGGTGGGGGGAGACAGACCTGGGAAGTAGTTTCAGGACTAGAGCTGCAATACAGCCGCACTATAGAGCTGTCTATAGCCTTTGGGAAGAGAAAGAACAGGTGAAACCTCTCCTTTCTCCACTCCATCTTCATCCAGGGAGAGGGATTTCAGCCAAGTTTTAAAAATAAAAGTAGGGGTAGGCCATTGGTTCTTAAAGTGTGGTTCCTGGAGCATTTGCATCACCTAGGAACTTGTTAGAAATGCCAATTCTTGGGCCCCTTCCAGACTTAATGAATCACAAACTCTGAGGCTAAGGACTAGCCAACTGTTTTTTGTTTTGTTTTGTTTTGTTTTGAGACAGAGTCTCACTGTGTCACCTAGGCTAGAGTCCGTGGCATCCGCCTAGCTCACAGCAACCTCAAATTTCTGGGCTCAAGCGATCCTCCTGCTTCAGCCTCCTGAGTAGCTGGGACTATAGGTGCGTACTACCACGCCCGGCTAATTTTTTTCTATTTTTGGTAGAGACAGTGTTGTCACTCTTGCTCAGGCTGGTCTTGAACTCCTGACCTCAAGTGATCCTCCTGCCTCAGCCTCCCAGAGTGCTAGGATTATAGGCATGAGCCAACATGTCCAGCCAAGTGAACTGTATTTTAACACGCCCGCCATGGGCTTATGATACACACTCAAGTTTGAGAACACTGGGTATAAGCATTGTCCATACAGAGGAGAGGGGAAGGAGCATTGCTGACTGGTGGAAAAGAACACCCCAATCAGAGTGAAGCTCATTTGCAGCATTCTGCGAGGTTAACCATGGCTTGAACATAGTGGACTGACTGTAACCGGGAATTTCCCAACAATTTTGGTCAAATCTATGTATCTTTATTGTTCCAGGAAGCTTAATCTTTCCCATTTAGGTCATTTGTTTATTAATTACATTTAAAGAGAAAGCTTTGTGTTTGGTTGTATGTTTGTTTTCTTTTTTGAAAATTAAACTGCAGTTGGCTAAAAACTTTTGTTATAATTGGAATATTATAATAATAATTGGAAGATTTCTATAGAAATGCGTGGAAAGACCAAAGCATAAGGACATCCTCATTTACCCTTAAATAAGCTTAATTTAAATGGTCTTTCTTGGAGCAGAGTTGAATTTATCCTGTCTATGACCTTTTGGATAGGATGAGTCTGTATAAACCAAAACCTCAAGGTCCAAAAATCAGTTCTAATAATGTTGGTTTTTTCCTTTTTTATATTTTCTTGTCATAATAACCAGCAAAGAGCAAAGGCTTCTAACCTTCTTTTTTCTCCTTCTCAAGTTGAAGTGCTAATTAGTACCTTGAAGGCCGAGTGGAAGTCACTGAAGAGAGGAAAAGGTCCTGGATAATGAACCAGGAAATAGAGCTCACAGAGAATTCCTATTCCAGAGTCAGAAGGGACCTTCGAAATAAAAATGATCCAGCTTTCTCATTTCAGAGGCCTCTGAGAGCTTAAATGAGTTGCTCAGGGTTGCATTGCTAATGGGGAGCTGGAACCAGAAATCACGTTTCCTTGTTTAGCATTCTTTCTACTACTCCATGGACACATGGTAGACTATATCCTCAAGGGGGAAAAACACATACTCTGTGTGAGTTGCTACGGAACATAATGATTGATTTTTCCCTTTGCAATCTGTAAGGAGCTGGTAGTACACCGGGTCTCATCCAATTTGATGGCTTTAACTTTATATTTGTTGTTATCTCCCAAATCTTTGGAGTGAGTTAGAGTGTGCATAGATGATAAAAAGCAAATAAGACAATATATTAATGCAATGCTTACTTTCCTTCTGAGGCCAAAGTTATATTATATATTCAACAGCCGCTGTACGGGTCCACCCTGACATTCCATATAAGCATTATAAAATAAATATTTCCCAAATGTTCTCTCCTAATGCTTGCTTCCCCCACCTTTATATGCTACCACTGTTCACTCACACGCTGAGGATCATCCTCAGCTCTTCCTTTCTCTCCTATTCCACATCTCCACTCAATCACTAATTATGTCAATTCTATTTCCTGCCAATCTTAGCTCTTAAACAGTTTTCCAATCCATTGTCTCTTCACCACCTGCACTTCCACGGCCTTGATTCAGACCAGCGTTACCCTTACCTGGTCCATTGCAGCAGCCTCCATCCTGGTTCCTCTGTCTCCAGGCTTGCTGTTGGAAATTTCTCTTTCTCTTACTGTTTCCAGAATTATCTCTTTAACTCTCCATTCCCCCAACCTCTCAGGACCTGGCAACACCATTCTACTTTCTGTCCCCATAAATTTGACTACTTTAGGTACCTCATATAAGTGGAATCCTATAGCATTTGCCCTTTTGTGTCTGGTCTGTTTCATTTAACATGTCTTCAGCGTTGACTCATGTTGTAACATAGGTGAGAATTTGCTTCCTTTCTAAAGCTGAATAAATATCCCATTGTATGCACAAAGCCCATTTTGTTTGTCCAACCATACATTGATGTTGTGTCACTTTTTGGCTATTGTGAATAATGTTGCTAGGAATATGTGTGTACAAATATCTGTTGAAGTCCCTGCTTTCAATTCTTTTGGGTATATAACCAGAGGCAAAATGTCTGGGTCATATGGTAATTCTATTTTCAATTTTTTGAAGAACCTCCATACTATTTTCCATAGTGGCTGCACCATTTTACATTCCCACTAAGAGTGGAAAGGATTCCAATTTCTCTACATCATTACCAACATTTATTATTTTCTGGTGTTTTTTTTTTTTTTTTTTTTGGTTAGTTGCCATCCTAATGGGCATGAGATGACATCTTATTGTGGTTTTGATTTTCATTTTCCTAATGAATGCTGATGTTGAACATCTTTTTATGTACTTATTGGCATTTTCTGTATCTTCTTATGGAAGTCCCTTGTCCATTTTTTCTTTCTTTTTTTTGGGGGGGGAGGGACAGGGTCTAACTCTGTTGCCCAGGCTGGAGTGCATTGGCATGATCATAGCTCATTGTATCCTCAAATTCCTGGGCTCAACTGATCCTCCCACCTTAGCCTCCCAAGCAGCTAGGACTACAGACGTGTGCCACCACATCTAATTTTTTCATTTTTGTAGAGATGTGGGTCTCACTATGTTGCCAAGGCTGGTCTTGAACTCCTGGCTTCAAGTGATCCTTCTGCCTCAGTGCTGGGATTACAGGCATGAGCCACCACCACACCGAGCCGTTGCCCATTTCTTAATTGAGTTTTGTTGTTATTGTTGTTGAACTGTAGGAGTTTTTAAATATATTCTGATATTAATCCTTTATTAGATATATGATTTGCTGGATAATCCTTTTAATTTTCTGTTTTTAATATTTTATTTTTAGTTGTTTTGTTTAGAGCAGAAGATAGTATATTGAAGGGAGAATTCACTGAATCATCATGGCCAGATGATTTTTAATTTAAAAAGTGTATTTTTTAAATTAAAAACTGTATTTTATTTATAAAACTATCAAAATATATGTTTGCCTATGTTTTATGATTATAATTATTTTAATGATAGCAACAACAAAAAATCTTTACATTAATGCAGGAAAGTATTAGTGCTATTTTCTGGGTAATTTACCTATGGGTGATTTTTTCTACTCATATCTATTTTTCATTTTTTTAAAAAAATAATGAGAATAATTTTCTATTATGATAATTTAAATAGGTATTATTTTAAAAATAAGTCATTTTTGTATGAAGGGCAAAATGAAAGATAGGACAAAAGCTAAGATTGTCTTCCTGATTTGAGCAAGTGATTTATTGGGAGAGTTTGTTGTAGGTTTTGTTTTTGTTGTAGGTTTGTTGTAGGTTTTGTTTAGTTTATTATTACTTTTGTTAGATGGGAGATCATTGAACATATTTATAAGTACAGGAGAAGGAATTAAAAGAGAAACAGTTGAAGAAGTGTGAGGGATAAGACAATGATGACCCATTGCTGGAGCCAGAAGACAAGAATCAAGAGAATTTGCAAGGGAGTTGGCACCAATTAAGAGGGAAAATGGTGTAAATCTAGGTGAGTGTGTAAGTAAATCAGTCTGTGGGCTGGGAGGCCTTGAAGCTGAGAGTTGGTCCCTACTTTGTCTAAGTAGTAGGAGCGTCTTTTGTCAGAGAGTGTGTGGGAGGGCGAGTAGGAGTGGGGAGATTATTTCGGCAGTCAGAGTGAGATCAGGAAAGTGAGCTGACCAGGGGCAGGCAAAAGGCATTTCTGAGCAGCGTCCAAGTGGCTGCTGCGGGACAGCGTTCACTGATTCTGGCAGCAGCCCACCTGACTGCCACGTGTACGAGTATACTGTGTCTATACAGCAGAAAAGTGGATTGATGTGTTGGTGAAAAAAAAGGGATCTGACAATTCTTTCAGGACCCTAGTTGAATTGACGAGCTATTGGGTCTCTCTCAGCTGAATATGGAAGGAAGAAGCTAATCAACTAGATCAAGACGGGGATTGTGGGATTGGCCTCTCTGTGGGAAGTGGGGAGTGATGGGGTCGGAGTAAAGGAGTGAAAAATTGGGAAATGGGAAGCTATGGTCAGAGAGAGGAATTTAGAGAGATTTTTTTATCAGACTTGGCTAAGAATTCTTAAATGCTGAATCTTTTCAAAGTAATAATCAGAAACATCCATGTTTCATTCCATTTTATATAAGAATTATTCTTTTTTCACTTCTGCTTCTGCAGAAAAATATGTTAGTTCATTTCTCCCCCGAAAAATCTGTGTTATGAATGGACACAATCAAGAAGTAGCTATTTATTTTCTAAGTCTGGTAATGAAAATTTGAAGAAACTAAGTTCTACGTTACTGAATTGAAAATGTGAAATAGATCTTCACATTGAATTACTAACCCTTATTACAGCAAATGTTCTATTTGACATTTTATTATTAATACTTTATTTTTCTTCTCATTTATAGCATTCTGGTAATTAGAATGACTTATACCATTTTATATTATGATCAGCATTCTGATAATTATCAATAGAATGATTTATACCACCTATTTTCACAAAGTGAATTAAAATAGGCTAATATACATGTATAGAGGGAAATTTGGGCAAATATTTGGCTATTACTAAATTATCTGAATTTGGTTGTTGTGGGGAAGGAAAAAACCTTTTTTTCCTACCCTATTAGGTTCAGTAACTGGGGCCCTGCAAATTAAACTGACAACAGACAGATGAACAGGAGACAAGAAAACAGAGTTTATTTATGTGTGCAATGTGCGTACATGTGGAAGAAACTCAGTGATGAGAACTCAGAGTAGTTACACCTCAGGGCTTATGTGCTATTTTAACAAAAAGCAATACATTTATGGAGAAGTGACAAGACCAAGAGAAAGGGGGTTTAGGCTTTTAGAGGCAGCAAACTATGGGAAGGTAAATATATGGGGAAACTAATGAAAGATAAGGGTTGTTTAGTAAGGTTTGTTATGTAGCTTCCTGTTGGTACCATCTCTGAGAATGCCCAGCTTTTATGCAAAGGCAAGTGGAGAGGTTCTGTTTTTGTTTTTGTTTTTTGTTTTCCACCTGCTATTTCTCAATTGTCCTCTGCTCAAAATAATCCTTATTCCAAAGTGGCATATTTCCGAGTGGCGTTTTCTGATCCCCTTCATTGCCTGTCTTGATCAAATTACATGATTGCTCTGTCTTCCCTTTCACCTCAAGCTTTGTATATATGAACAGGGTCACATTTCTGCAGCAAAGTCATCTGGGCTAAGGCTCCTGATGTTTTTTGGTAGGTAGACTTTCCATGCTGACTCTCCATTTTCTCTCTCTACCAGTAAAGAGAAGACGATTAGTCCACTGGCTGCTAACCAATGCCAGACTGACTGTGGGACTAGTTTAACCACTGCCACATTTGAATCTTCTGCTAAGCAGTGCCACTGAATAAACACTTTCTTTTCTACAACTACTTAGCCATTCCTTCCCCCTTATTTAAAAAGCTCCTGAAAACAAAGCTCATGCACGAAGGCTTCCCTTATGACCATGTAAGAGATGCTCTCATCCCATCTGGTTTACCCTAAGTATCTTGCTGTCCATTTAAAGGTTAGTTTAATGTTCCTGTTCTGCTTCCAGTGAGAAATTTTAAGTTCCGTGACAACAGCGATCAGTTTTATTCCACTTTTTTAAAAACTATAATCCTTAAGTATGTTGACTTCTGTAATTAGGCACTTAACACTTTTTCATAAAGTTGATGACAACGATGATGGTGTTGGAGAAACTAAGTCCTTATTTGCTTTCTAAATTGCTAACCTCATTAAATTATACCAGTAGACTGTTAGTAAAACTAGTAATAAATTTCTGGGGATTTGAAATCGTATTTAGGGTATGATATATATTCTTCTTTGCTTTTGAAAGTGAGACTCCATCACTCTAATTTTCTCTTAAAAATGAGAGAAAAATAAAGGCTGTTTTTATTTCAATTTTAGTGGCTAAATTATGTAATCTTTTACTCTAAGTTGCCTCAAATTTATTTTAGAAAATGTACACAAATATAAAAAGATTAAATAGATTCACAGAGAAAATAACATAATCCATCTCCCCTTCTCTGAGATTTCTGATCCCTCATCCTCTAACTCTCAGAAATCTTGTAAAATGGTTTTCTCTTTCTCAGAATGAGCAACAAATTAGACTGGGGTATAATAAAGCATGCTAACTTATTTCATCTTATTACCTTTGTGTATCTTGAGAGGATGATGACTGAAGGAGAAAAACATACTCGTAATAGTGGCTGCTTATGCTGCACAGTTCAATTCACTGTGATTTTCTTTTGAGATAAAAAAATGCGTGTAATGAAATCGTGGATGAAAAAAATTAAACCAAAACATCCTTTAATCAAATTGCTTAAGACGTCTTTCATATGAGAGAAAAGGGAGAATGATTTACTGGAATCAAAATAATTCTTTGGCTCATAAAAATTCTTACTGGTATAGAGTTCGACAGCTTCTCCCATAGTGTCTCAACTTGTCATTTCTCTCTCTTCTCTTTCTTCTTTCTCTGTCATTATGACATAGCTCCTTCTTATAATTCTGAAGTCCAGCTTATTTTAACTTTACTTCTATGAACTTTGTCCTAAGAATGAAATAGTTAAGAATAAGAAAATGGGCTGGGTGTGGTGGCTCACACCTGTAATCCTAGCACTCTGGGAGGCCGAGGTGGGCGGATCATTTGAGCTCAGGAGTTCAAGACCAGCCTGAGCAAGAGCGAGACCCCATCTCTACTATAAAAAATAGAAAGAAATTAATTGGCCAACTAAAAATATATAGAAAAATTTAGCCGGGCATGGTGGCGCATGCCTGTAGTCCCAGCTACTCAGGAGGTTGAGGCAGGAGGATCACTTGAGCCCAGAGGTTGCTGTGAGCTAGGCTGATGCCACAGCACTCTAGCCAGGGCAACAGAGTGAGACTTTGTCTCAAAAAAAAAAAAATAAAAAGAATGAGAAAATGAAAATTAAGGACTTAGTTTCTGTGGATACAAAGAAATACTTCAGTCTTACTTTCCTGGAATTTTGATCGTAGCTCCATAGGGTTTGAATCCTATTGGAGACCTTTCTGCTCAACAGGGCTTAGCAGACATTTAAATGATTTTAGACTTAAAAGATTTACGTTTGAATATCACCTTACAGTTTAGGAGTTGTATGAACTTCAGTCAAGTCATTTAAACTTTCTAAGTTTCATTTCCTCATTTCTCTCTCTCTCTCTCTCTCTCTCTATATATATATATATATATACACATACCTTTTTTTTTTTTTTTGGAGACAGAGTTTCACTCTGTTGCCTGGGCAAATGCTGTGGTGTCAGCCTAGCTCACAGCAACCTCAAACTCCTGGGCTCAAGTGATTCTCCTGCCTCAGCCTCCCGAGTAGCTGGGACTACAGATGCATGCCACCATGCCCAGCCAATTTTTTCTATCTTAGTAGAGACAGGGGTCTCACTCTTGCTCAGGCTGGTCTCGAACTCCTGACCTCAAGCTATACTCCCGCCTGTGCCTCCCAGAATGCTAGGATTACAGGCGTGAGCCACTGCACCTGGCCTAGTTCCTCATTTCTAAAACGGGATTAATAATTGTCTAACCCGCCTTATGGATTGTTGTATCAAAGTATATTAAAGGACCTTGTAACCATGAAGTACAGTATGACTATATTGTCATTATCCTTTTACATGAGAAAGCTGAGCCTAGTCAGAAAGCTTAAGTATTTTCCTGAAGGATGCACAGTTTGTAACAGAGCAGGAACCAAAAGCTGAGTGTCTAAATGCTTAGTTTGGATTATTTCCCTTTGACTCTTTCTAAAGTGCTTTATCTCAACCTGTAGGAGGCTTGTTTTTCTTTCTCAGTCTGTATGGATAGGTTTAACTGACCAGTAAATAAGGTAAACATTTAAATTTTGTTTTTCTTCTTTACAATTTTAGACTTGAACTTGAGGGACACATCAACTCCCTGGATTTAGAGGACAGAGAAGGTAAATTCATAGGTGCCAATGCCCTTTTGTAGACACCATTTGTTTGGTGGCAGGAACTTGATTTCCCTTCTCTGGGGTGGGACATATTTCAGTATCTGGGAAATTGACATTTATTATGGCTTCTCTGCTACAATAGGTGGCAGCAGAAGATGTGTAGAAGCTTACCACACAGTGTCTGATCCCAGAACTCCAAAATACCCAACACAATTCTTTTTTTTTTTTTCAGGACATGATTTTATTTTATTTTATTTTTGCCTTTTTTAAATTTTAGTGTATTATGGGGGTACAAGTGTTAAGGTTACATATATTGCCCATGCCCTCCTCCCCCCTCGAGTAAGAGCTTCAAGCATGTCCATCCCCCAAACATTGCACATCTTACTCATTGTGGTTGTATATATCCATCCCTTCTTTCCCCCTCCCACCCTCCCGCCACCCGATAAATGTTACTCCTATATGTCCACTTAGGTGTTGATCTGTTAATACCAATTTGCTGGTGAGTACATGTGGTGCTGGTTTTTCCATTCTTGAGATACTTCACTTAGCAGAATGGGTTCCAGCTGTATCCAGGAATATACAAGAGGTGCTATATCACCATTGTTTCTAACAGCTGAATAGTACTCCTTGGTATACATATACCACATTTTATTAATCCACTCATGAATCGATGGGCACTTGGGTTGTTTCCACAGCTTTGCAATTGTGAATTGTGCTGCTATAAACATTCGAGTGCAACACAATTCTTAATCAGAAGGATCATCATATATAGGGACCTCCCAGGCATCTCCTGAGGTCAAGACTTTGGATTTTAACAACAGAGTGTCCTTTTTCTAGATGAGTGAGATTGTGTTCTCTCTGCATAGTGTTCTGACCTTTGTGTTCTGGTTAAGTGGGAGTAGAAATTAAATGGGGACAAAAGAGACTTGTGTCAGAAGGCACTGTAACCAGAAGGCGCGAGTTCATTTAATGTGGTCATAAATTTAAAAAAGTGAAAAACATATTACATAGACACATTTGGTAGGAATGTGTCTGAAGGTGACTTTGGTAATACAGTTAGTATTTCAGCTATATACTTCTTATTACCGTTTTAGATTTGCATCAGATTGTTTCCATTTTAAAGGAAACAGCTAACAGCAAACAGCTAGAGGATGTCAAATGGGAAATTTAGAAATGCATCGGAGAAAGTGCAGCTTCAAAACCAAAGGATATAGTGATTTAATACATTGAATAAAGTGAAGGTTCAAGTACAAGTTTTTGAGCCTGACAAAAACAACAAATTTTATCCTAATCAGAAACAAGGCCAGAAAAAAAAAAAAAGATGTGTTTGTTGGAAGATACCATTCCACCTTCAAACACCTACCTACAGGAATGCTGTATCAAGAGCACAGTGCCAAGGAGAAAACATATTTACAGACATTTTGGAAATGAATGCAGGACAAAACATCTGTAATACTAACGAGAGAAGTTATTAAGGGGTCTAGGAGTATCAAGGAATGGGAGGGAAATGGCATGGCTGCTGAAATGTGTGTTGTATAGAAAATGACTTGCAGGAAAAGCACACATTCTCTACAGCATATGCAGAGGGTGGAGGGAAGGAGACAATGCCTTGATTTCACTGTGTTGTGATAGATAGTTCTTGGGCCTTAGAGCCAGAGCAACTTGGATTTATATCTCAGTTCTGCCTCTCACTAGCTGGCTGTGAGGATGATAAAAAAGGGATAATGTATTATTCGTGAACATCTTCAGTGGAGAATACAGAACACTCAATCAAATGTGGCTTAAGCATAAAAACATTAAACTACATCACTGACAAAGAAGTCTGGAGGCGGGCTGATGCAGGACTCATGCAGCCGGTCAACACTCATCCAGGAGCCGGGCTCTGTTTTTTCCCTTTGCATCCTGAGTATATTGGCTTCTCATTATTAGGCTGGTCAAGTCATGGCCCCCAAATAACCACTTTAGCTCAAAAATAATGCCTCGCATAATCATAGCCAAAGCAGAAATGCAAGGGGAGGAGGCGCTGGGACTCTCTCCTTACAAGGATCTGTCTTTTCTGTGGGAAGAAACTCTTTCCCAAAAGTTCTCTGACAGACTTCCCCATAAGTCTCATTGATCGGAATGGGGTCACATCTGGCCATTGGGCCCATCTCCATCAACTACTGATTTAGTTTGGGGATGAGGTTAGGCCTATCTTCTCCACCGAGATCTATTAGCAGCTAACTGTGTCTCCTATAGAAAATATCTACCTTGCAGGGCACCAAGGTAGTAAGCAGTAGGGGTTGAGTGTTGTCTTGCAAGAGAATTGGCCTGTCTCTACTGACTAATCTCAGCTCTTTCATCACAAGCATCCTCATCATGTTATCCAATTGGTTGCAGTAGACATCCACTGTAACAGATGGACCAGGTTTCATGAAGGTGTAGTGGATAATACCAGTGCTGGACCACCAAACAGACACCATTAGCTTTTTCTGATAAATATTCAGTTTGGGACTGTATTTAGGCACCTCATCTTTATCCAACCATTGTGCTGAACGCTTGCAATTTTCATCACACGTAACAATACAGTGTAGAAATGGTTCGCCTTTATGTTGTGACAGCAAAGAAAGGCAAGCTTCGAGACGATTTCTCCTTCATTTATGAAACTTAGTTATGCAAATTTCTTGGCTGGGAGTTTTTCTGTTTAAGAAAAATAAAAATGGGACCCTAATCCCTTCTGGCTTGTAAGGTTTCTGCTGAGAAGTTTGCCCTTAGTCTCATGGGTTTTCCTTTGTAAATGACTTGTTTTCACAGCTTGTAGGATTTTCTCCTTCACTTTGACTTTGGCCAGGCCGATGGCTAAGTGCCTTGGTGATGTCTATTCACCAATGAGTCTTCCAGGTGTTCAATGACCTTCTGGTATCTGGTATCTGGATGTATAAATCTCTAGTGATACCAGTGAAGTTTTTCCCAGTTATTCCCTCAAATAAGTTTTCAATGCTTTTTGCTTTTTCTTCTTCTCTCTCAGGGATTCTTATGTTCGTTCACTTTACATAGTCCTATATTTCTCAGAAAGATTGTTTATGCTTCTTGATTCTTTTCTCTACATTTTTGACTGACTGGGTTAATTTGAAAGGCTTGTCTTCAAGGTCTGAAATTATTTCTCCTGCTTGACCTAGTCTGTTGTTAAAACTTTCTGGTAGGCTGGGTGAGGTGGCTCATGCCTGTAATCCTAGCACTCTGGGAGGCCGAGTTGGGAGGATCGCTCAAGGTCAGGAGTTTGAAACCAGCCTGAGCAACAGCAAGCCCCCCATCTCTACTAAAAATAGAAAGAAATTAATTGGCCAACTAAAAATATATAGAAAAAAAATTAACAGGTCATGGTGGCACATGCCTGTAGTCTCAGCTACTCGGGAGGCTGAGGCAGGAGAATCACTTGAACCCAGGAGTTTGAGGTTGCTGTGAGCTAGGCTGACGCCATGGCACTCTAGCCTGGGCAGCAGAGTGAGACTCTGTCTCAAAAAAAAAAAAAAAAAAACCCAAAAAAGTATTTCTGGTGTATTTTGAAATTCCCCTGAATGACTATTTCCTGAAGTTCTGCTCTATTTTTTCTTATGTTATCTATCTCTTCAGAGAAATTTTCATTCATGTCCTGAATTATTTTTTTGGTTTTCTTGTGATAGTTTTCAACTTTCTCATCAATCCCATTCATCTTATTTGCCATCTATATTCTGAATTCCATGTCTGACATTTCGACAATGTCCTTTAGGTTGGAGTCTGTTGCTGGTGACCTGTTGTGCTCCTTTGAGGGTGTTGAAGCAGCCTATTTTTTGTGTGTTGCCAGAGTTCTTATACTGGTTCCTTCTCAACTGAAACCCGTCTCAGCTCAAGACAGATAGCTTGGCAGCAAACCTGCTCTCCTCTGCAGGGGACTCTGTTGCTCAGTGAACAGAGGGAGAGGTCCCTGGATGACATGTGCGAGTCCTACTCTGGAAAATTGACCAGGCAGGAGAGGAGTGGAGGCACTGTGAGCTTTTAACAATGCTGCTCTCCTGCATCTCCGCATTCCTCTGTGGGGCCATGGCCTGCCCCATGTCCACCAGCCGTGCTGTTTTTAGGCCTGTGGCAGTTTGAGTGCTGTCCTGCTAAGGTCCATTGGTGGCAGAGGGGATCAGTGCACGGTGACCAAAGCATTCACCCCACCCAGGTCCTTAATGGCAGTGGGAACATGCAGTACCCACCCACGGTTCACGTGAGAGTGCCTGGCTTCCCCCTTCCATTTCTGGCCTGGCAGGAGTGACAGGAAGGGACAGCAATGCATCTGACCCCCAGCCAGACACAGTGCTCTGGGGCTGGGACCTCAAAATTGTGCCAGCTGCAGAGCCCAGGGTTTGTAGTCCAGCAGGACATGCTGTGTCTTCTCTCTGGAGCAGTGCTGCTACAAGGTCTCTCCTCAGCTCCCTGTGTTGGTCCAGCAGCCTGGTGCAGTGGCCCTCTTGCAACTTGGATTGCAATGTCTGCAGGGAGGGGGAGTATGGAACTCCATGATTCTCTTCTCTGTCCCTTCCCCACTTGCATGTACCTTCCCTGTGTACCTGCAGTCTTGCCAAGGGGTTAATTCCACTTCCTTCTCCTTCACTTTGGGAGCCTCCTGTTGCCTCTCTATCGATTCCTAGTGCTCTCTCAGATGATTGATCCAAAGATGAATATCCACTCCTCTCCATGAGAGCAGCTTGTGCAGGCTGCTCCTAATCCACCATCTTGGCCCCCAATCACCTTCACTTCTCTTTACAGTATAAACATTTTCCAATGTTTCGGCATAGGCTCAATACAACTTTTTTTTTAAAAAAACAACTGCATTAAATTAAATCTAACAAATGACTGCAATAGAATTTAATTTAACTATTTTTGCATATATATGATGTTTTAGTTTTTTTCACTATCATAAGACATCTTTGCATATATAGATGTTTTTGCATTTTAGGTTGGTTATTTAAGAGAGATGCCAACAGTGGCATTATTAGGTGAAAAGGTAAGGCAGAGATTGGCTAGCTGTTTACCAAACCATTTCCTTTTTTCCCATCCAAGTACTAACCAGGCCCAACCCTGCTTAGATTCTAAGACCAGATGAGATCAGGTGTGTTCACGGTGGTATGGCCATAGATTCATTTCTTTTTTGCTTGGACCCACAGGTAAACTACATTTCTCAATCTCTCTTGAGGTAGCTATGACCAGTGACTGGATTCTTGCCAGTGGGATGAGGGGATACTTGATGTACTCCACTTTCAGGCCTGTTCTAAAAAAGTCTCTGAAACCTCTATTCTCTCTCTTCTCCTAGATGTCTATTCCCTGGATGACCTTGAAGTAAGGATGGCAACAGACTTGGGCCCGAGTGACTGCCTAGAGCAGAACCTCCATTCCACCCCATGCTACTGCTTAGAATGGACACGAATGAGAAGCAAATGCTAGCATGTTAAGCCAGAGAAGATTTTGTGAGTTATCTGTTACAGCTGTTGTTACCACAACTAATGCAGAAATTGGTACCTTGAAATGGTAACTACTACAGTGAATGAGACAGAAATCTACTTTTATTTATATTTGCTCTCTGTAGTATTATCTTTCAAAATAAAAACAACAAAAAAGAATTTATTCAAATACATAAAAACCATCAAAATCACTGAGATACACACTTAATATGAACACAGGAAGAAATATCTACAAATGAAAATTGCTTAGAATGATCTATAACTTATGTTAATATTAACTGATTAATAAAAATTATTTATCACAATAATTTCTTTTTTTTTTTTGAGACAGAGTCTCACTCTGTTGCCCTGGCTGGAATGCCGTGGCGTCAGCCTAGCTCACAGCAACCTCCAATTCCTGGGCTCAAGCAATCCTCCTGCCTCAGCCTCCCTAGTAGCTGGGACTACAGGCACGCGCCACCATGCCCGGCTAATTTTTTCTATATATTTTTAGTTGGCCAATTAATTTCTTTCTATTTTTAGTAGAGACCGGGTCTCACTCTTGCTCAGGCTGGTTTCGAACTCCTAACCTTGAGTGATTCGCCTTCCTCGGCCTCCCAGAGTGCTAGGATTACAAGCGTGAGCCACCACGCCCTACCTATTTATCACAATAATTTCTAAGCAATGAACATATTTAGTCATTTTACTTTGAGGCTATCAAGTAACAAATTAATACATTATTTAAATAATTAATAAATTATTTAAAAACCTTGCTAAGTGTTTCTTGTTTAAAACATTATAGTACCACATGCTTGGGGCATGTTATAGCCCTGTCACAGCCAATGTGGGAGGTACTAGGCATTTTAGTAAGCCTGGTTTGTATTTCCAGAGTTAACACCCTGAAGCTGTGTTCAGACGCATTCCAGCATGGGAGATTGCTTTAATCTAGACCTTTGTGTAATCTGAAGGGCCCCAGGGAGACTGGATGAGAAATAGTGGTATAGGGTGATGTGTTGTTTTTTGTTTTCTTCAGCATAGCTGAAAAGGGATAGCTGGGGTAACTCAGGCTGTCAGGAAACTCATTTTGGTGTTCTTCAAATATCTTAGCATATAATTAGTTAAGCAAGCTCAATAGCTCTGAGCCAGCCAGGTATTTCCCAATAGTTAAATGAGGAAACATAGATCAAGATCAAATTCACTGCCTAGCATGGAGTGATCACTATTATGCTGATGGTAAATGGTAATAACCAAGTTACTGGACTTATCTGGTGATGCTGACTTTCAGCTTCTCATTAATGCATCTCACATTCCTTTTGGCTAGCATGGGGGAATTGGGAAGGGGCAGCCTTGGCTTTGGCAGAGGTGTGCTGAAATACTTGTCCTCCTGCCAGGGAGGGTAGATTGTTGATGTCTTGCTGCATGTACCAGTCTATGCTTCCTTTCTTCCTTACCATCCAGGAAGGGTAGGAGAGGTGAGAGCATCCTACACATGTTATTTTTCTAAACAAATAAACAGACAAGTGAAAGGTGCTCATATATTCTTATGCTCATATATTCTTTATGCTCATTAGATCAATTATAAGATTTGATAAGGATACTGAAAAAATTCTTACATAATCATGATAGGTAGAATAATGACCCCCCAAAGATGACCAGGTCTTAATCTCCAGAATATGTGGATATGTTACATGGCAAAGGCTAAGGTTAAGAACCTTGAGATGAGAGATAATCCTGGATCGTCTGGGTGGACCCAGCGTAATCACACGAATCCTTCAAAGGGGAGACCTTTCCTGGCTGTGGTCAGAAGGAGATATGAGCATGAAAGAATGGTTGGAGAGAAGCAATGTTGTTGGCTTTAAAGATGGAGGAAGGGGACTGTGAGCCAAGGAATGTGTGCAGCTTCTAGAAGATGGAAAAGATAATGCCAAGGATTATTCTTGAGTCTCCAGAGAGGAATACAGCTCTGCTGGCACCTTGATTTTAGCCCAGTGAGACCTGTGTTGGATTTCTCACCTGTAGAGCCATAAGGTGATAAACTGGTATTATTTAAGCTTCTAAATTTGCAGTGATTTATTATAGCAGCAATAGAACACAAATACAATAATGATCTATAATTAATAATTTCATTCTAAGGTACCCTATAAATACAGATGCTTCAACAATCTTGTGTCTGCTAAGTCTTCCTTGGTTAAGACCAAAGATTCTCCTAGGGTCCCTTAAGAGCTAACCCCCAGACCTGGCTTACTCAGGATGTGCACGGTAGTTAATGTACCTAAGGGTTATCCTTCACCAATGGGTCGTGGGAATGGGTGGATAAAATTCTTACCTTTATTGTCCTCTGGTGGTATATTTTGAGGCATGTTTCGCATGGTTTCTCAGAGGGTCCCCAAGCCCCTTCCAATACTGAGGTTGAGCCCAAGTTGCCCATAGCAGTAACCCTTCTCTGTTTTCCCTATTACCAACCTTGAGCTTCTTATTATAACCTCCCAAATACATTATGTGCACCCCACTCCTTGTCTCATGATCTGCTTTGGGGGAAACCCAAACTAAACCACCAGCCATTCTGTTTCTTGTGCTGTTCCTTCCCAATTTCTGTGTGGGAGCAAGATTTAACATAAATTAAAATGTGAGTCAGATCATGCCACCTCACTGCTATACCCCTTAAAGGGATTGGCACATCTCTTGAGATCAAACTCAGACCCATTTCCATGGTGCACCAGCCCCTCCAGCAGTATCTGAGCCGACCTCCCCCTCACTCACTGCTACGGTCTGAATGTTTGTGTCCCCTCCCTCCAATTCCTATGTTGAAATCTTAACTCCTAAGATGATGGTATTAGGAGGTGGAGCCTTTGGGGAAGTAATTAGGTCATGGGGGGCAGAGCCCTCATTTATGGAATTAGTGCCCTTATCGAAGAGCTAAGAGAGACTTCTTATCCTTTCCACCATGTGAGTACACAGCAAGAAGGTGCTGTCTGTGAACCAAGATATGAGTCCTTATGGGACACTGAATCTGCTGGTGCCTTGATCTTGGACTTTCCAGCCTCCAAACTGAGAAATAAATTTCTTTTGTTTTATAAGCCACCTGGTTTATGGTATTTTGTTTGAATGGACTAAAACTGCAGGTAGGGTGTGGCCTTCCATCAGTGCTTTACACATGCCATGTTCAGACCCCTTGGCATTTCCAGATCCATCCTCCATACACAAAATGATCATGCCTCTCTCCTGCTCAAACCTTTCTAGTGGTTCCTAAATCTCCATGGCAAAGCAAAACTGCTTCCATGATCTGCCCTTTTCTCCCTCTGTGGCTTCCCCTGTCATGTGTCTTTTCATCTCGCTGAGTGCCAGTTTCTCAGTCCTCCCTGCTGCTTCTGTTGGTGCCTTGTCATGTTCTCCCTTTGAAACCCTTTAACACTGAATACTCATCTTTTCCTGAAAGCTGTTTCCTAGACCCCAGATCCAGCCAAGGTCCCCTCCCCTGGGCTCCCACACTGTGAATACCTTTCTGTTTGGTCACTAACTACTAGATTTGTGTCTTTCCTTTTGACTATAAAATCCTTGAGGGCGAGGTTCATGCTTTCCTCATCTTTGCATCCCTGAGGTTTGGTGGAATCTGGCGTATTGTAGTTACCAATTAATGTGTGTCAAGTGGAATTAAGCAGAACAAAGCTGAGATTGGGAAGTCATGGGAGAAGGAAGGAGATCACAGCAGAATGCTACTTTCTGAAAGGCTGACTATTCCCTGGTCTAGGGAGAATCATGGATGATCCCCTGGGGAGGGGATTTTCTGAGTAATCCTGGGGATGGTGATGCATTTGGTGCCAGGTGGTGCTCTGCTAAGGTCCTCAGCTGCAGTGTTCACAAACACTGTCAGCAGCTGTGACCTTCACCCATGAGCAGCTGGGTTGCCTGGGGAGCTCTGGGAGTCAACTGGGAGAGAAAGCAGGAGGAGGTGCCTCGCTGCAGAGTGGACAGTATGTGCAAAAGCTTGGAGGCTTGGAACAACTGGGAAAAGATTTGTAGTTCTGTTTGACTGGGGAAGAGGATTCATGATGAGGAGTGGGAAATGAAGACGGAAAAGTCACACTAATAATTTTCATAGTAACTACAGTTTATTGAGTATTTACTATGTATATGTACTGGGCCAAGGGCTTTAGGGGTGATTGCATTTTGCCCTCCCAACCACACTGCTGGTGACTTGCTTTTTGCTCTTAAATTCATTCCTCCTCTCCCTTTCCCAGGCCCTGCTCAGTATCACAGGAGATTACAGTTTCCAGGCTTTCTTGCCAACTGGTTTCCAATTGGCTTGGTCAAAGGAAGATACTAGAGGGTGCCTAGACATCAGAAAAAGGGAAGAAGTTTCTCCCTTTCAGTCTTTCTCTGGTGAGGTCTCTGACAGCAGCTGCATTTCCTCTCTGGCCCCAGCTCCTGCCTGTAACCTGCTCTCCTGTGCCACCTGCTGGCCCAGCTCCTGCCAGGTAGGCTCACCTTGCTCCTGCCAGGTGGGGATGGGTCCAATGCTCTGGAACTATGTTCCTCCAGTCCTAGGAATGTTTGTGGCTTACTGTTTTTGCAAACCTCTGGGTTGCCTTACCGTCCTGTTTGACTTCTCAGCTCTTCTATCTCCTGTTTAACCCATGTGTTGTATTAAATTTCATCTCTTTGAATTACTAGAGTGGTTTCAATTTTCCCAACTGAACTTTGACTGACACAACATCCAAGGGAGGCAGCCACTATGTATAATCCAGTTAGGGGTGAGGGAGCTGAGGCTTGGGAAGGTCAGGTGACAGGTGAGGGCAGGCTGTGCCACCTGGGAAATGGCCTTGGATCCTAGGAATCTGGTTTGATCCTGCAGGACATGGAGATCAGCAAAAGCTTTGTTCAGAAGTAACATGATCAGAGCTGTGTTTTAGAAACGCTCTCTCACAGCATCATCTTCCATCTCCAATGTGGCAGCTTATCTCGACAAAACTACCCAGTTTCCACACAGATCTAAGTTGTAAAGAGGCATAAAATGCCTTAAATGATATTCTTGCCATTCTTTCTGTTCTCTTAGTTGTGTGCTATATTTTCCTGCAGATTTAGCTCAGAATTACTTGACTAATGAAAAATCTTTTATGCATGAAACTCAGCTTATTACCACAGACCTAGCTGAATCCCTTTTAACAGACTGTTTTCAAGTCCCTGTGTGTTCTGTGATAATTTGTGAACATTTCTTTCCTCAGGGTTCTTTGGGCCCACGAGTGTACCAAATGTACAAAATGGATCTATAAGGTGTAGCTTATGCATGATAATAGAAGATTTACTCTATATATTTACACAAATAAGTGATGCAACATTATGTTTTAATACCTACTTGATTATGTCTTGCAAGTATGCTAGAGTTACCAATAAGTTCAATTCTAAAAATGTAAGCTGTATTTGCCAATCCTAATGTATCTTCTCATGGAAACATTGGTTTTTTCTTTTCTTTTTCTTTTTTTTTTTTGTTTTGAGACAGAGTCTCACTCTGTTGCCTGGGCTAGAGTGCCGTGGCGTCAAAGCAATCCTCCTGCCTCAGCCTCCCTAGTAGCTGGGACTACAGGCAAGCACTACCATGCCTGGATAATTATATATATATATATATATTTTAGTTGTCCAGCTAATTTCTATTTTTTTTAGTAGAGACGGGGGTCTCGGTCTTCCTGAGGCTCATCTCGAACTCCTGACCTCAAGCAATACTCCTGTCTTGGCCTCCCAGAGTGCTAGGATTACAGGTGTGAGCCACCACACCCGGCAGAAGCACTGCTTTTGATGTGTTTAGTTTCAGCCAGTTCAAAATGTCTCTTGGTCTTATAAAGTGCCTAAGTACTTATATTCCATAGTTTTTTATTTATTCAGATAAAAACTAGACTTATACAACTTATAGAATGCCATTTCAATTTCAGCCCTTTCTTTTATGTTTCTCACCTTTTCCTAGCTTTGTACCTTTCTAACCTGGCATGAAATTATGCAAAATGTAGGTACTAAACGATTTGCAAAATTGTAAAATATGAAAAATAATGGTTATAATCTTTCAATGCCTGTTGGTATGAAAAATTTTCTCTTGCATTTTACTTTTTTTTTTTTTTTGAGACAGAGTCTCACTCTGTTGCCTGGGCTAGAGTGCCGTGGCGTCAGCCTAGCTCACAGCAACCTCAAACTCCTGAGCTCAAGCAATCCTCCTGCCTCAGCCTCCCGAGTAGCTGGGACTTTAGGCATGCGCCACCATGCCCGGCTAAGTTTTTCTATATATTTTTAGTTGGCCAATTAATTTCTTTCTATTTTTAGTAGAGACGGAATCTCGCTGTTGTTCAGGCTGGTTTTGAACTCCTGGCCTTGAGCAATCCTCCCGCCTCAGCCTCCCAGAGTGTTAGGATTACAGGCGTGAGCCACTGCACCCGGCTGAATTTTACATTATTGATGATGAATCTTGTGAGCCTATGAGAACCTGTGTATATGGTGATTAAGAGCATGGATTCTGAAGCCCAGGTGTGAATCCAGAATACCCACCTACTAGCAGTGTGTAATTTGATCTTGTACAAATTATTTAACCTCTCTCTGCCCCAGTTCCTTCATGTTTAAACCAAATATAAGAATAATACCTACATCACAGGTTGTTATGAACATGAAATGAGTTAATGTGTGTGAACCAGAGTAAGCATTAGTCATTGTTATTTTGAACTATAACATGAACCAGCCCATGGTTTGGCATTGGAAATTTTTATTCCCAACATACAAATCAACAAAAGTAGAAGCATTTAATATATTTATGGGAGGAGGAAAGATAATATGTAGTACATTTCCCAACTCCGAATGGTAATATTAAGCTATTTAAGCTTCATATTAGTGGATGCTAGCATTGTCCATTCTTCCTTGCAATTGGAACGGGAGCCCTTGTACTCCCAGCCACTTGTGGTTGTCAGTGCCATTGTTACTGGCTGCACCCCAAATCCATCAGTTCCTGTGTTCTTGCGATCCGATGCAAGAATGAACGCAAGTGACAAAGAATGTGTTGCAAGAGAGAGAGAGAGACAGAGAGAGAGAGAGAGTTTGCTGAAGCGAAAGCACACTCTTGAGGGCTAAGAGTGGGCACGTGTCCAAGCAGATCAGGGCCCTCGGGTTTCTGTGTCATCTCTTTTTCTCCAGTCTGGCCTCTCCTCCTTCCTGATTTTGTCTCTTCCCCTTTTTCTTGACCGATGGGGATGTTGTGTCTTCCCTCCTGACTTAATGGTTAGTCCTGAAAGTGTCCTGGCGCCACCTGTGGGTAGGAGGGAAGGGAACCGCAACGTTGGATAATGTGTCCTGTGTGGTTTCTGTTATATTTCTTGTGACACTTGCAGTTACCTTTATCTTGCTATTGTTACAGTATGTTCTTGTACTCAGCATCCCTTTTGTTCACGCTGTTTGTTTTCATATCTTCCTACTCACGTCTCGCATTCCTACCTGTGCTAACGTTCTGTGACCCTTGCGGTCGCCCTTACCTAGCAGTGTGTTTTCTTACTCAGCGTCCCGTTTGTTCACATGGCCTGTTGCGTGTTTCCTCTGCTCAGGTCTTACTGTCCTCCCTACGCTAACACCATGAAAGCAAGTCTCCAAAATTTGGGGTAAAAGAGAGGGCGAGGAAGGGGTTGGAGACTCAGAGCTGGGATGTGGGAGTTGTGGGGAGCGCACCGGGACTTCATGTGAGATGCTAGCTCCTGGGCTGAGCCCCTGCTGGTCCTCTTTCCTTTCTCCCAGTGGGCCAGTTACAGGACTGCCTGCCTCTGTTCCCTCTTGTACTACCTACTCCTTCTGATCGGGTTCTCGTCCCAGCCCAGTACAGAACACAATACAGTCTACAGGTTGCCTGCATTCCTGTGAGGCAGGCAGACAATTCTGGCATTCTTTTTTTTTTGAGACAGAGTCTCACTCACTGTGTTGCCCAGGCTAGAGTGCCATGGTGTCAGCCTA
Organism: Mirza zaza; assembly: GCA_008750895.1. Taxonomy (NCBI): domain Eukaryota; kingdom Metazoa; phylum Chordata; class Mammalia; order Primates; family Cheirogaleidae; genus Mirza; species Mirza zaza. The sequence continues at coordinate 115,427 of VSMD01120695.1, forward strand.
GCTCACAGCAACCTCAAACTCCTGGGCTCAAGCGATCCTTCTGCCTCAGCCTCCCCAGTAGCTGGGACTACAGGCATACACAACCATGCCCGGCTAATTTTTTCTATGCTTTTTTAGTTGTTCAATTTATTTCTTTCTATTTTTATTAGAGACGGTGATCTCGCTCTTGCTCAGGCTGGTTTCGAACTTCTAACCTTGAACAATCTGCCCGCCTTGGGCTCTCAAAGTGCTAGGATTACAGGCGTGAGCCACCTCGCCAGGCCAATTCTGGCATTCTTAAGCTTTGGAATACAGAGAAGGCAGAATGTGGGGCTCTCCCTTGCTTGGGCTTTCTCTTCTCTTCACGGCTGCCGTGGTTGCTCCAGATTATGTCCTCTGTCTTCTCATACCAGAAAGACGGTGAGTTTTCCACTGGAGTTTGAGCCACTCTAAAGGGATCTGACTGGCACCTTTCCAGTGGCCAGACATGGTAAAAAACCAAGAGCTCAGTGCCAGCGCCTTCTTCCAAGTGTTGACTCCCTTTCAGGATCCGCCTGCTTTTGGTCACTCTCCAGTGCCTGCAGGTGGTTGTTTTTCATAATTCATTTGGAGTTTAGAGCTGTTATCTCTGGAATGGTTGGTATAATAGAAATTCACTTGGCCATGAACAGAAATGGAACCCCTGCATTTCATCTAAAATTGGAAATCTATTCACTGCATTCTTAATTTCATTTATTGTATTTTTTTCAGTTGTAAAATATCCTGGTTCTTTCAAAATTGTTAGATTTAGCTGCTGAAATTCTCAATCTTGTGTTTTAATTCTTTGACTATATTAATTGTAATTATTTTAAGCTTTGTATCTGATATTTCCCTTATCTGGATCCATGGTGTGTCTGTTTTGGTTTGTTTTTTAATGAAATTACAATTTCGAACTGTCAGTTGAAATTTCCAGACCAGACATGGAAGAGGGGATATAGTCCACTTCTTGATCCTCCTCATCCTGCTAGCTGTAGCACCATTTATTTGCATCCTTTGCCACAATATCTTTGGAAGAACTGTTTATTTTCAATCAGAAAGAAAAACAAACAAACAAATAACCCCATTAAAAAGTGGGCAAAAGACAGGAACATTTTTCAAAACAAGATATATTATTACAAATGGTCAAGAAATACATAAAAAATGCTCAATATCACTAATCATCAGGGAAATACAAATTAAGACCATAGTGAGACATCACCTTACCCCAGTCAGAATGGCCATTATGAAAAAGTAAAAAAAAAACAACAGGTGTTGGTATGGATACAGTGAAAAGGGGACACTTATTCACTGTTGGTGGGAATATAAATTAGTATAACCTCTATGGAAAACAGTATGGAGATTTCCCAGAGAACTAAAAGTAGAGCTACCATTCAACCCAGCAATCTACTACTGGGTATCTACCCAAAGGAAAAGAAGTCATTTTATTAAAAAGACACCTGCATTCATGTTTATTGGAGTACAGTTCACAATTGCAAAGATATGGAATCAATCTAAGTGCCCATCAACTGATAAGTGGATCAAGAAAATGTGGTATACACACACACACACACACACACACACACACATGGAATACTACTCAGCCATGAAAAAGAATGAAATAATGTCTTTTGCCCCAACTTGGATGGAACTGGAGGCCATTATTTTAAGTGAAGTAACTCAGGAACAGAAGACCAAATACTGCGCGTGTCTCTTATAAGTGAAGGCTAAGCAGCGGGTGTGAATGGTCATACAGAGTGGTATAAGGGACACTGGAGACTCAGAGGGGGAGGTAGGGAGGGAAAGACAGGATGCAAAATTACCTATTGGGTACAATGCATACTATTTACGTGACAGGTAAATTAAAAGCCTAGACTTCTTCACTATGCAATTCATCCATGTAATAATAATCTACTTGTACCCCCTAAATTTACTTACATAAAAATGATTAAAAAAAGAGAATTGTTTATTCTCAATTTTTTCCTAATTTTCCTAATCCATTTCTTCCTTAAGTAGGTGTTTTCTCCTAGCCCTCCACAGAAACTGTTTTTGTACATATTTGTGGCCTCCACATTGCAAAATCCAGTGGTTATTGGTCAGTCTTCATCTTATTTGACCTGTCAGTTGAGTATTTCCTCCTCTGATTCACTTTCTTTACTTGGGTGCTGGCTGTTCCTTCTTGTTTTTCTTTTTTCTTTTTTTTTTTTTTTTGAGACAGTCTCAATCTGTTGCCTGGGCTGGAGTGCCATAGTGTCAGCATAGCTCACAGCAACCTCAAACTCCTGGGCTCAAGAGATCCTCCTGCCTCAGCCTCCTGAGTAGCTGGGACTACAGGCATGAGCCACCATGCCCGGCTAATTTTTTTTTTTTGTATATATTTTTAGTTGGCCAATTAATTTCTTTCTATTTTTAGTAGAGACGGGGTCTTGCTCTTGCTCAGAGCTGGTTTCGAACTCCTGACCTTGAGCGATCTACCCTCCTCGGCCTCCCAGAGTGCTAGGATTACAGGCGTGAGCCACCACGCAGGCCCATTCTTGTTTTTTTTTTAACTGCTTTTCCATTGCCTTTCCTCCCTCTCCCTCCCTCCCTCCCTCCCTCCTTCCCTCTTTCCCCCACCCCTTCTCTCTTTCTTTCTTATCTTGGATTGACCCAATTCTAAGTCCTTGATCCTCTTCTCTTCTGCAGCTGCACTTACTCTCTTGGTGATCTCAACCTGTTTCATAGTTTTAAATGCCATCTATATGTTATAACTCCAAAATTTATATTTCTAGCCTATGTATCTTTTCCAAACTCTAGACTCATGTATTCAACTCTCTACTTGATATTTACTCTTGGATGTGAACTATGCATCTCAAACTCAGTAAGTCCAAAGCTGAGCTCCTAGTCTTCTTCCTACCACACCAGCTCCATACACAGATTTCTCCCTCTCATTCTCAACATTTCAGTGTCTTGGGCCAAAATTCTCATTCTTTTTTTATCTTTTTAATTGGTTAATTTTTCTTCCTGAAGAATTTTATGTATTTATGTATTTATTTATTTATTTTTTGAGACAGAGTCTTACTCTGTTGCCCAGCTAGAATGCTGTGGCGTCAGCCTAGCTCACAGCAACCTCAAACTTCTGGGCTCAAGCAATCCTTCTGCCTCAGCCTCCTGAGTAGCTGGGACCAGGCACGCACCACCATGCCCGGCTAATTTTTTATATATGTACTTTTAGTTGTCCAGCTAATTTCTTTCTATTTTTTTTTAGTAGAGATGGGGTCTCCCTCTTGCTCAGGCTGGTCTTGAACTCTTGAGCTCAAACAATCCACCTGCCTTGGCCTCCCAGAGTGCTAGTATTGATTATAGGTGTGAGCTATCACGCCCAGCCTAGAATTTTTTTTTTTAATTTCAAAATATTATGGGGGTACAAATATTTTCAGTTACATGGATTGCTTTTGTAATGCTTTAGTTAATTCTTTTTTAAAACACCTTCATTGAGATATAATTTATGTGCCATGAGGTTCACCTGTTTAAAGTGTACAGTTTAATGTTTTTTTAGTGTATTTACAGAGTTGTGTAGCCATCAGCACAATCTAATTTTAGGACATTTTCATCATCCTGAAAAGAAATATCGTACCCATCGGCAGTCACTCCCCATTCCCTGCCCACTGTCTGTTTTTTTTATCTTTTTTTTTTTCTCTTGGTTTTTAATGCTGTTTCCTTTTTGTATGCTTTTTAAAATAGGAGTGTCAAACTGGTGTGTGCCTGTAGTCTCAGCTACTCTGGAGGCTGAGGCGGGAGGATCACTTGAGCCCAGGAGTTCCAGGCTGCTGTGTGCCACAACTGTGCCTGTGAATAGCCACTGTACTCCAGCCAAATCAGCAAGACTCCATCTCCAAAAAACTCTCCTTTAAAAATAAAATAGGATGCCAGACATTGTATATAAAAACTCAGTAAAGACAATTCTATGTGATGATGTCTTACTCTAAAGAGGATTTCTGGCAGGCAGCTAGCCATGGCACTAGCAATCAAAACCAGTTCAGCACACTGTAATCAGGATTGAATGATTCAAAACTGGTTTTTAGTTCTCATGAGGACTGGTCTATTTATGGTTCATTCTTACTCTAGAATATAGCTCTTTGGTGTCATTCATGCAAATCTGTTGTACTTACCACAGTTTCTCTTCCTACGGACCCTGAATTCTCCCTGGCCCATTAGTTTATTGAAGTTGTAGGGGAGGAGAAAAACTTTTCTTCTACCCTCTTATGTCAACAACTGGCGGCCTGTGAATTAAACTGACAAGACAGATTAATAGGAGAAAAAATTTATTTACTTGTGGAATGTGGATACCCACAGGGGTTCTCAAGGATGAGTAACTCAAAGGGGAGATTAGAATTTGGGGCTAGCTTACTAGGAGAAAGCGAGGGGGAGAAAAGGTTCATGTGGGAAGAACAAATAGGTTTCTATAAGAAAGACAAATAGATTTTTAGGAGAACAAACGGGAGATAAGAAAGCTTGTGATGTTTGTTCATGCAGATGTGAGTGGTCTTTCTGTCTCCTTGAAATTTTCTGGAGAAGAGATTTGTGGAAGGTTTACTCTTGGTCTCTGTCCTTGGAATAGACCACCTGAATTTCTGCAAGTTCACATTTCTCAGAAATATCTGTTTTTAGTCAGATTAGAAAAGCTCTGAGAAGTCTTCTTTCTGTGTGTGTTGAATCTCAAATGTCTTCAGCTTAAAATAATCTTTATATCAACTCTGAGGTTCTGAGTGGGTTCCCACAAAGTCTTTGTTCATCTAGTCAGCTTCTCAGATGTTGCTTTTGGAATCAGAAAATTTGAAAAACCAGCCCTAAATGCTTCACTCATCTCACTAGACTCACAAGAAGAAATCTCCTGGATTTTGATTTTATAATCTTTTGTCTGGAGAGATCTCCCATACCTTTCAATGGATTAAAAAATTTCTTCATCTGGCTTTTATAGTTCTCTGCAGAAGAGTTGGTTTAAAAATCACCTAGGCCTGGTGTAGTGGCTCGTGCCTGTAATTCTAGCACTTTGGGAGTCCAAGGCAGGAAGATTGTTTGAGGCTAGGAGTTCAAGACCAGCTTCCTGAGCATCCTAGCAAGACCCTGTCTCTACAAAAAAAAAGAAAAAAAAAAAAAAAAGAAAAAAGAATTAGCCAGGTGTGGTGGTGTACACCTGTGGACCCAGCTACTCTGGAGGCTGCTATGATGACGCCACTTCACTCACACTCTAGCCTGGGCAACAGAGTGAGACCTTGTTAAAAAAAAAAAAAGAATATTTGCATATAACCTGTACGTATCCTCTCATGTACTTTAAATCATGTTTAGATTACTTATAATACCTAATACAATGGAAATGCTATGTAAATAGTTGTGACATTGTAAAAAAAAAAAAAAAGGCCTGATCTGCCCTTGGAAGAAGCAAAATATTCTTATTTGAAGGACTCCAGAAAGGATGAATATACAAACAGTTCTTAGTCCCACTGTGCCTCTTTCCACTTCTTGTTGTTAGCAGTACCTCCAAGTCTACTAATATATTGTTTGAGTTTCCACGAGAGGTTGTCCCAGGCTCAGTCAACTGCAGGTAGTGTAAGTACAGCCTCAGATTCGTGTAGGAACCCATCAGAATCTTCCTCTCTGGTTATCCACTGAGGCTAGGGTTATAGGACAAGAAACAGAACTCGTGACACCACTTCGTCACGCTGGCTGCAGCCGATCAAGCCAGTGAGACAAGGGGATGCAGGAGGTTATCTCGTGCACCCCCCAGCCTCTCACAGCCTTTCCTTCGTTTCTGTCTCTGCTTTTGTCTCATTCCTCTGTTCACCTCTCCTGGCTACAAGGCTCTGGATGCTTAATATATTTGGGTTTTATTTATTTATTTGAGACAGAGTCTCACCCTGTTGCCTGGGCTAGAGTGCCGTGGCGTCAGCCTAGCTCACAGCAACCTCAAACTCTGGGCTCGAGTGATCCTCCTGCCTCAGCATCCCAAGTAGCAGGGACTACAGGCATGCGCCACCATGCCTGGCTAATATTTTCTATGTATTTTTAGTTGGCCAATTAATTTCTTTCTATTTTTATTAGGGTTGGGGTATCACTCTTGTTCAGGCTGGTTTCGAACTCCTGACCTTGAGTGATCTGCCTGCTTCAGCCTCCCAGAGTGCTATATTTGGGTTTTGAATACTCCTTTAATTTAACTATTCTTTTCAAATCTGGTTTCCTTTTATATGTGGACTAATTCTCATGGACGTGTTTTATATGTGATTAATAAATTATTTGGAAGTTATTATTAAGTTTATCACAAGAAGATCTGTTATGACTTAGTTTTGTTACTTTTTTATATCTATTGGAAGCTGATTGCTTTGAAAAACAACTTTTTCCCCTGCTACTTTGCTTTTTTTTTTTTTTTCCAATGGCACTTGTCCAGGCAACCTAATTCCATTTTAATTGCTCAGAAGACTACTTGTCTTTTCATATTGTCAGCAAAATTCTTTGAAACTAAGTGGGACAATGTAATTAGCTAAGTAGGCCTGACTTTTTCCGAATTTTTCTCCATTGGATTTTATTATCTGTATCTGGTCTGCCTCGTTTTCTACACATCACACAAATAATTTTAGATTTCAAAGTTGCAGATTTAACAATTGCTGAATGTTAAACAATTTACATTATAACATATTCCCTTAAAAGAAAATAAAGTCTTCCAGTACACACCCTCCCTCAAATCCTTACATCAATAGGAAAAATAACCACTAAATATTTATTACTTGCCATGTTTCACCTCTTACTCTTGGTTATGCTTCTGGTTTTAATTCATTCCCTGTGGGTTGAAGGTGTCCTCAGGATCTGAAATGATCCCTGTGTGTGAGTTCTAAATACTCCTTTTGTTTGATGACATGTTTAATGACATACTGTTATGTCTTAAATATGTTCTCCTTATCAATGACCTTTGGTTTTCTTAAGTTTATGATGAATACATTTAAACTTATCATTGTGTTAAATGTTTTACCTACATTATCTTATTTTCTTCTAATTACAGTACTATTTATTTTACTGACAAAGAAACAGAGATTTAGACATGTATCTTATTTAAGCAAGTAAAAGGTCTTGCTTTTGGAAAATGGTGGCAGAAGGATTAAAGCCTAGGTATTTTAAAATCTGGAGCATTAATATCTATGGTGTATTATAAATCTTTTTTTTTTTTAAAAAATAGAGCTTTATCTTTGTGTTTTGTCACCACCACTCTCGTCTCACAGCCTTCCCCCTCGATAAGTTACAAAAACAGAGAGGGAATTTTTAACAAAAAGACAAATCCAAACCATGAGTATTAAAACATCAAAGGGGACAAAAGAGCTGGCAGAAAGATTGGTAACATAACTACAATTTCAGAAAATCCAAGCCATCTGAAGATTTCAACAAGAGTAGTACTAACTTCAAAAGGGAAAAATTAAGAAGTAGTTATTATGAGAATGGTATCTACTATAATGCTTGAACACTGTTCAGATCCTGAAAGCACAGTAGGGGAAAGAAAATGTCATCGGAAGTGACAAATTACATAATTTATTCAAAACAAAGAATAAGTTATAATAAAATATATCTCTAAGGGAACATCCAGTCACAGCTAAAGTCTACAAAGATAATGTAAAAGAAATTGATGTATTCCTATAACAATTCTTTATTTAGTACTTACTGCTAAGATCTGGATACCAGGGATACTGCAGTGAGCAAAATAGCTAAATCTACTTCCCTTATGAAGCACACATCCCAGAGAGAAAGACAGAGGACAATTTAAAAATACATATTTCAAATATTAGGTGTGTAAAAAGAAAACAAAAATCTCAGGACCACCTGCTTCTCCAAGTCCTCATGCAAAAGGAAGGTAAATGCCTCAGGCACCTGCGAAGAACTGGCCCTGTGGATGTTCATTAAATAAATTCCTTGCTGACCTCCCATAAATAAAGACATGTAAATTGTAACTTTAAGTCTACAGGCTATGTCCAGTTCCTAAAAGTAAAGTCTGTTCTAATTTCGCATTAAAAAAAATTACAAGTTTATCTTTACAGGTGTAAAATAGAGACAAGTCAGGATCAGACATTCTTCTACCTACCCAGGGACATCTACATAATTGATGCTTCCTTCACTCCCTTTCCTCTTCTAATATTTGCCTTATCTTATGTAAAATTTAGATTTTCCTGGGTCTCACAACAATGTAACCATTTTTTCTCACTACCCCCTTCTCACCCTTTTTTACTGTATGCCTTTAAATGCTGAAACCTCCAAATTCCCCTTCAGAAAAACAGCTGCAGGTTTGTCTGTGGTTCCTGTTTTTCTCAGGCATGTCCTCAACTTTGGCTTAATAAACCTCCATTGAGATTTTTGCCTCAGTCACTTATTTTGGCTTGACAAATGGTGACCACATGTAGGGACATGTTGGAGTCTACCCCTTTGATTTGCAGTGGTTTCTCTCATTGGGGCTAAGGTACCAGCTAGCAATTTACTCTGATTGCAAATTTTGCTAAGGCCAACAGGTGGCACTTTCCCGAGGTGCCTCCATCTCCCAAAATTTTGGGGTTGAAATCCAAGGTTTATTTTGATGGGAAACTCCTCTAAGGAGTTTTACTCACTCCAAGAAGGGAGGCGTGTTTCTCTGCTTTGATGATGACAGAGCAGGCTCAACTTGGGCCCCACCTCCAGGTAAGGAGCTGGTCTGGGATTTCATTTTAAAATTTGATAGCCAAATGTTAAGGTTTATTGTCAACTGGCTATAACTTCTCCTTACGCTTAGAGATCTCAACAGTATATCGTGTGATTACTTCTTCTGTTTTTGGTTTTGGTCTGCCTTACATTAGATTTGACTAACTCCTGGTCTAAACTAACAGAAACTCTAAATTATGGGAAATGAGGCCTCTAAAATCAACTAAAGCCCCCACAGCTGCCGCACGCTGGCAAGTTAAAAGAAATCAGAAAATGTTACCCCAAAATATATTTCTTTGACATATTCTGAGATGGCTGCCACAGAAATAACACTACGAAGCTGTCTTTTGTTGGGGAGAAATTTAAAACTGTAGAGAATCTCCATTACCATAGCCAGGACTTTTTTTTTTACCTGACCTAGGAAAGATTAACTGAGAGTCGGACACCTTTAAAACTTTGAAGAAAAACTTATCACATGTTTTCTCTGAGGACTGCTACCTGTGAGGCTTTCTCAACACAACCAGACCACCTTTGCTAGACTCCTCTTTTCTCCCTCTCAAACCCCTATTCTTTAAAAATCTCTGTGCCTCATTGAGGAGTTAAGTTTTCATTCTAAAGGCTCCCATATATACATGTTAAAAATATTTTGAAATGTCTTTTTTTGCCAATTAATAATCAATCTGCCTGATGTCAATGATTTTTCAGCAAAGCTTTATGGGGGAAAGGGCCTTGCTCCCTACAGTTTGAAGCCACTCTGTTCTGAAAAGCTGGAGCAGAGAAAACCCAAGAAGTTGATCGGCTGGCAAAAGGTAAGAATTTCTTACCAGCCAGGCTCCTGGCCTCTTTCTCTGCACGATCCGGTTGAAGGAAGGTTAAGATCACTGTTTGCAAGGCCTTGGTTAATGGGGAGAGAAAGGATTTGTGTGACTAGTATTACTTGACCACTTTCCTTCCAGAAATAGACAGGGGTATTGGGAATGATCACGTTGGTCTTCGTGGTCTCAGAACAAAGAGGAGTGGTGAGGACTGAGCACTGAAGTGGAAAGAGGTAAAGAATATGGCAGGGTTTTGTGGTGCTCTGGGCATATTTGGAAAATTCACTAGTAGAGCGATCTACACTTGGAGTTTCTTTGTTGGAAGGCATTTAATTAGAGATTCACTTTCTTTAATAGATCTAGGACTCTTCAGATTTTCTGTTTTTTCTTGTGCTAGTTTTGGTACATTGTGTTTTTCAAAGGATTTGTCCATTTTATCTAATTTTTCATATTTATTGGCATCAAGTTGTTCATAATAGCCTCGTTATTTTTCAATGTTTGTAGATATAATAGTGCTTTCTCCCTTTTCATTTCTTTTATTGGTAATTCTTGTTTTTTCCTTTACTTAATCAGTCTTGCTAGCAGTTTATCAATCTTTTCAAAGAACCAAATTTTATCTTTGTTGATTGTTATATGTATGTTTTCTCTTTTGTTAAGTTTTGCTCTCATTTTATTTCATTTTTTTCTACTTTGTTTGGGTTTAATTTGTCATTCTTTTGCTTGATTACAGAATTATATTGCAAATTTTCAACCTTCCTTATTTTCTCATGAATGTGTTTAGAACTATAAAATTTCCAGCAAGCACTACTTTGGCTGTGTTCCACAAAATTTTGTATGTCTTGTTTTCGTTATTTTTCTAATCAAAATATTTTCTCCCTATGATTTCTTTTTATTTATTTATTTATTTTTATTTCAGCAAATGATGGGGATACAGATTTTAAGGTTTCAATAAATGCCCTTTCCCCCCCTCCCCCCACAAGTCTGAGTCTCCAGCATGACCATCCCCCAGACGGTGCACTTCTCACTCATTATGTATGTATCTACCCATCCTCCCACCGTCCCCCTGCCCAATACACTATTATTGTAATACCTATGTGTCCACTTAGGTGCTGCTCATTTAATACCAGTTTGCTGGTGAGTATATGTGGTTCTTGTTTTTCCATTCTTGGGATACTTCACTTAGTAGTATGGGTTCCAGCTCTAACCAGGAAAATATTAGATGTGCTATATCACCATTGTTTCTTAGAGCTGAATA
>VSMD01120705.1:0-19630 GCA_008750895.1 Mirza zaza
TGGTGCTATAAACTTTCTTATTCATTATCTCATTGCACACATGTGATACTTGCTCTGAGACATGCACCTAAGAAAACTGTTGGATTATAAGGTCTTCAACATTACTAGATATGCCAATTGCTTTGCAAAGTGGTTGTACAAATTTATGCTCCCACCAGCAGACATAAGGTCCCACTGCTCTGTATCCTTTGGGATTACAAACTCTTTGTGAGCAGAGTGTTAGCTGTTGGAATCCTCTGTGGCCGAGATGAGGCTATTCCTCTAACTAATACAACTTCTAGTTACCCCAAGGATATTTCTACACTGGAGCCATGTTTCTATGTCAATTTCTAGGTTTTACAGTTCTGTGAATTAGAAGATAGTGTGAATTCAAACCTCAAAGCCATGACAGTTTAAGCCCACAATCAGAATTCACAGAGGGGCCTCTTATTTATTTTATTTTAGGTTCCTTGTGCTCTTCCTGGCCGGCAAGTGAATTTCTTTTCTAGGCTACCTTACACTGAGGGTGTTGGTCATTGAAGATCTGGGCATTATGTGAGATTCAATTATAACTTCATATGTCATATGCACTGAAAGCTGTGAATGGCCATTAACATCTGAACTCCTTGTTGACAGAGATTGTTACCCTCCTCCCCAGCCCCTAGCTCACAGCCCAAGGGCCTCAGTGTCATTTCAACTTACCCTTTTAGTTTTCATTTTATTGGGAATCATATTTCTTTTATTCTCTTGTTTAGGCCCTTAGGGATAAGTTTTTCTCTTATTTTCTTGTACCCTCAGCCATCCATTTAATAGGGAAGAAGTTAAGTGATTCTATTTTCATATTTCTTTTAATAACTAAAAAAGGAAAATGAAAAGCAAGAAGGTAATTTTGAGGTTCTATTTATTTCAATGTATCTTATTTTCTACATCAGCAATGTCCTATAGAACTTTCTGAATGATGGAAATGTTCTATAATCTATTCTGTCCAGTAAGGTAGAACCTTATCACATGTGGCTATTGAGTATTTGAAATGTGGCTAACATGTCTGATAAACTAAAATTTTAGTATTATTTAATTTTAATCAATTTAAATAGCCATGTGTAATTAGTGGTTATTATATCTGACAACATAGTTCTAAATAGTAATATTCTTAGTCTTTGGGTGATTTATTTCTGATAGCCACAGGATGAAATAGTTGAGATGTGACTTCAGAGTATCTACCACCACAAAACTGTATAGCCATTATGTTGATAATCAGGTATTTCTTGTCTAACTTGTCTTTCCAGGGATTTTCAAAGATCTATAGTGACCACGTTTAAGTGAGCATTCTTTCCATTGCCAAGAATCACTGTCTGAAAGCTTTTTCAAGGGTATTTATGGAGTATTAAAGTGTCAGGAAATCCTAAGGTAAAATAAGTAGGAGTATAAATACACATATTTAGAATGCAACAGAAGATGATATGATTAATAGTATAATTTGGTTTACTTTTGAACTGAAAAGTTTACTGGTAACCTGAAAATATGTATGAGTTAAAACATGAACACTCCATATGATTTGTTTATAGCACTTCATGGAAAAAACCATGCCTGCTGCTCTAGACTTAGACTGGGCTTACACTTACAATTTTTTAAACTTTCAAAGGGCATTGTATTAAATGAAATAATGCTTAACTTTTAAATTTTTTTGCCATAGGTACAGGTTAAGAAAGCTAAAGCGAAAATGCAGGTGTGAACTATAATGAGGACACATATTTGGAAACAAGGCCACGTAAGCCTGGCTGGCACATTTGGTCATATCATCGGCTGGCATTCCAAAATAAAATTGTGAATATTTTTCACTATGCATTTCTCCATATACATTTTCTATGTTCTTATATAAAATTGATGCCCACAGGTTTGGCATTTAGGAGGACACTGAAACAGATTCTAAAGTAACTAAATTGTTTCATGAGATGAACAGACCAGGTCAAAAATGAAAAAGCTAAACATTTGCTTTTTAAAACTTACCACAGATTTCCAGATAAAAGTGATTTAAACTCATGCCCTGAGTCTGAACCATGTACACATATAATTCAAAATATCTATAAGAACTGAAGCCCCTCAATTCTAGTGAACATATTTCAGACAATTTGCCTATTAAGGATTTTTCTGAACATTCTCAAGACAAAAATTTTAAAAAGAAACAAATTTTCTCTAGAAAGGATTTTTTCCATAATGAACATATATATTTTCTTAGAGTGTGTGGAGTCCACTCTTCTCTTGATAATCTTCATAAAAACGTCTCAATGACTCAGGAATCCTAGGTGTCACAGTGCTCAAGGCTTGAGTGAAATGCTTTTTCATAATGCAGTTGGCTTGAATGTCTTCTTCTAGAGCCAGAAGAGCTGCCTCTCTACAGACAGCTATAATCTGAAAAGAAAAAGAAAAAAAGAAAACCCAAATAAAAGATGAGAGAAAACAATCACTATTCTTTTTTGAAACACAATATTTCAAATAGTCATCTGTGGTAACTTATACAACTATAAGCCCATTGCTAAAATTTATCTGTAAAAGTCATTCCATGTCAAAAGTTTTCAAAAGAATAAAAAGTAATCATATACAGAGCTTTCTGTTCTTTCCTTCCTTCCCAAACAATGTATTAAGTACTCAGAACCAGGCGTGCAAAAAGATGTATACGATGTGGCATTTGCTCTTAATTGTGAAGGTAGATAGACGCACATGCACATACTTTTAATTTTAATACAGGATGGTAAAGGATTAGTGTGTATATGTGGTGAGGGGAGGTAGGAACCAAGTGATGAGGGTGAGCAGAGGAGGAAGATTCTCTGATACAGTGAGGTCCTGCTCATCAGCACACCTTGTCATACACAGAATTTCCACATTCCTTTCAATCTTTGATGTCTTACCAACATGTAAAAGCATTTCTTTATGTGTATCTCTTTAACAAGTTCTTAAATCTTAGGAATATCTGATAGGGTTGTCAACGTTTACTTTGAAGAGGGGCATTAGAATCCAGAAGCGAATTCTGTTTACTCAGCGAGGAAAGCTGGAAGAATTGAAAAGAATATGGGGAGGGGGTGGAATGGATGCAGGAGGAGGGAGTAGACATTAGGCGGTAGGAAAACGGAAGGGGAGGAAGGTTCAAGAATCCTGAAATGTGTTTTTAAGCTCTCTGGACTTCAGACAGCGGAAGCAGGCTGATGCCAGTGTCATTCTAAAGACACATTACTGTGGTGAAAAGAGCTTGTGGGATGAAAAGAGATATTGTGATTTTCAGGGCAACAGGGAAAACAGTGATTGATATTGACTGCACCCATATATCGGTAAATGAAAGGGCCAGCTGAAACACATTTGTCCAGCCATTCAGCATATTTTCTCTGTTTGTTCACTTACTGAAAAGAGTTCCTCTACTTATGCTGGGCTAATGGCTGCCAAAGCAGTTTAGTAGCTTTCTAGGGGATTTAGCAGCATGTTTAGGGAGCTTTCAAAAAAACATGCATAGATTTAGATGGCTTTGTCAAATTACAACAATGTAACTATTAGTTCTGGGCTTCATTAATGAGCACTGAAGTTAACTATAGTGGTTATGCATGTTAATGCTTTTCCAAAAATAGAGTGGGTACAAAGTTGATGGAGGAAAAAACAAAACTTTGAGGGATTAGTAAAACCATTATAGCACATGTTCTGGTGCAAAAGAGTTCTTTTGAAAATAAGAATGTGATAATTAATAAGCACAGTAAAAGCCTATGAAATGCCCAGTATGGTAAACTGGCTATTCACTGGTTCTACTCTGTCCCTGGGGACCTCTAAGGGAGGTGATGGGACTAAGTGGGGAGAGTCCCCACCTACATCCCATTTGAGGCAGAATTTCTTTCACCTGGACAAGAATTGGAAACAATGGTTGCAAGGCTAAAAAGTTTGAAGAAGCACTGGAAGAGGGAAAGAGCATTTCCTGCTGGGTGGTAGAGTTCTTACTCTCTCCTACCCGCTCCCTATACAGTACAAGGAATGTGTCCATTACGTGGCTGTCTCCTCAAGCTAGGGGAAAGAGAAGTTACCACCCCTGGGCCAGTGCCACATATGGCACACTTCATAACTGAGGTCTGCCTCAGAGAATACAGAGCTTAGCACACAATGGTTAGGAACATTTAATGAGTACCTACCATGTGTGCTAGACAAATACTAATTACTATAGTAATTAATTTTTTGTGACACTGATACTCCCAGGTTCTACACAATGTAGTGATCTTGATAATGGAAATGTGTAAAGTCTGATGGAAATACATCAAACGGAGTGGCCAGATGAGCATGTGTAAAGTGGTGGTGAGTGGCAGAGTGGGGGTATTGGGTTGGGATGAGGAAAGGAGAGGTGACTGAAAGGCTGCCTGGAACCTCTCACAGTTCCTGGGATTTGGTTCACGTGACCAGACAGATGGTGGGTGGCTTGCACTGTTGGCACATCTGAGAAAGGGAACCAACAGTCTGGTAGCCTTCCTCTCTCAATACATAGTAATTAAGCTAGGAGAAGAAGAAATTATTGTACTCTTCTAATCACTGGAATCTCACTCAGGCAGCCCAACACAGCAGGGTAGAGAAACGTAGGTAGAGAACGTGGAAAGTACAATATCACTGGGGCCTAGAAAGCTGTCTTTGGCGTTGAGCTCCATGGAGCAATTCCTCTTTGCAGATCGACTTTCCTTCCTTCACAGCTGAATCTATAGATTTTTCTATAAGCTACAAATTGCTTTTTGTAGTAGTTTCCATGGTAGTGACAAAGAAGGCACTGGTGGTGAGATATGGTCAGAGAAGTAGCGACCACTTGAAAAGCAGATATTTGTGACTTGGAGCCTCCAGTATATGTTAACATTTGAGAGAAATTCCCCTACTATGTGTGGTACTGGCCTGACTCTTCATAAACATCCAACTTTAAGAACTATAAAATTGTGAGATATAGAAAACTTGGACAGAGTTTTGACCACAGCACTGAGAAATGTTGGATTAGATAGGGATAACCTACAGAATCTTTGAGAGACAGCAGCTGAATATGGAATATGAATAAAATATGAATATGAATGAAAAGAGAAACAGCAGCTGAATACTGGTTTTCACAATTCATATGAAGATGTGCTCCTTCCTCTGTGTGAAGGAGTGTAGTTGTCTGTACTACTTAGGGTGGCAGAAGGAATACCTGAATTCAACACTTGCTTCAATGAACATTACCCTGTTTCTTTTTATTTATAACGGATACCCTGAAGAACCATTCAATAAGGCAATTCTTTGTGCCACTTTTACTTTCCTATCATATTTACTTGGTAATATTTACTTAGTTACAGCCAGTAACTGAGAGAACTGTAACTAGGACACTATGGGAATTAGCCATTCTTTCATTAGTTAACATCCAATGAATGGCTATTCTGTGCAATAACTATGTGAAGCCAGATGGAAGGTCCAGAGATGTCCCAGACATAGCACCTGTCCTCCCACGCTCACAACCAGTAGGGGATGCCCACAGGTTAACTGCCATGTGTGGCATGGTATTAAAAGTACCATCAGGGAGGCAAAGAGAAAGTGCTTTAGTGTGTAGAGAAGGAAGAAATGACTATTTTGTAAACCAAAGTGTGAAGGACAGAACTGAGACATGCATACAGGTTAGGAAGGGGCATTCTGACTAGAAGGAATAAAGTAAGCCAAGAAACAGCCAAGTAGGAAGAAACAGACCAGGGATTACACCGAACTAGCCTCAGTAGCCAAAATGGAGAATTAAAAAAAAAAGAGAGATAAATAAAATTTACCATATGAACCCCAAATGATAGTGAAAGTCAGTCAGTGACAGTCCTCTCTAACACTCTAAACCAAATCCACAAGCAGCTGACAGAGCATAACTCCTAAAGGTTCCTTTTGTTTTTATTTTTTCCTCATAGAAGGGCTTCTTAGTAGAAATTCTAAAAGGAAAAGCATTTACTGGATTGTTGGTTCTTCTCCTCTAACCCAAATAAAAAGGCAGATCCAGGAACCAATGTATTCTTAGGACACTCACTTCATCATGGCTGGTTTCTATTTGCTCTGAGAGCCAATCACTTTGGTATGAGTTCTGAGATATGATATTTCCCAAGAAAAGTACAGCTTTCCTACTCACTCTCATGGCCCATGCCAGCATGTCCCTCGAACTGTTGCTTTACAACAGGGATACGCTCTGAAAAATGCATCATTAGGCAATTTTGTTGTGTGAACATCAGAGTGCCCTTATACAAGTCTGGATGGTCTAGCCTATTACACACCTAGGCTATAGGGTATTATCCTATGGCTCCTAGGCTATACAACTGTACAGCATGTACTGTACTGAAACTGTAGGAAATTTTAACACGATGGTAAAATATTAGTATCTGTTAAGGGAAGGAAGTATTCCATGATCAAATAAGTTTTGGGCAACACTATACAGGTTGAGTATCTCTTATCCGAAAAGCTTGGGACCAGAGTGTTTCAGATTTTAGAACATTTGTAGTATACTTACAAGTTGCATATCCCTAATCTGAAAATCCACAATCCAAAATGTTCCAATGAGCATTTCCTTTGAGTGTCATGTCAGCACTCAAAAAGCTTTGGATTTTGGAGTATTTTGGATTAGGAATTCTCAACCTGTATATATTCTGTTTCCCATGGTGCACAATAGAATTTTAAAGATTTTATGAAGCCTACCAATGATGATCAGTTTCTTTAACCCAGTACCATGGTGTGAATGTTTGTGTCTCCCCAAAGTTCTTATATTAAAACCTAATCTCCAATGCAATAGTATTAAGAGGTGGGGGTCTTTGGGAGATGATTACGTTATAAAGGCCCTGCCCCCACTGATGAGATTAGTGCCTTTACAAAAGAGACCTGAGGGAGCTACTTCGCTCCTTCCACCACATGCTGACACAGCAAGTATGTCTGCAAAAAACAGGCTCTTACTAGCCACCAAATCTGCTGGTGCCTTGATCTTGGACTTCCCAGGCTCCAGAACTGTGAGCAATAAATCTGTATTGTTTAGAAATTGCCTAGTCTAAGGTATTTTGTTATAGCAGTCTGAAAAGACTTAAGACATCCAGTGTTTCCTATAGAAATCTTCCTTTCCCATTTTTGGCAGAACACTCATAAATGCCACGTGGTGATCTTCAGCACGCACTGGGAGATGTTGACCCATACCGGACAACGCCTCAAGGCACAAGGGGACCCTGGCCTGTCTCACAGCCTTTTACTTTCTCTCCCCTATTCCAGAAGAGAGAGAAAAAGGAAGGAGCCAAAGGACAGAAACACAAGGAATAGTCATATTTAAGGACTGAGAAGAGAGAGAGAGGGCTAAGCAGGATGTGAGAAACTGAGAGGAGGAGGACCAGTCTGCTCAATGGAGACAAAGGGCAGCAATGGCACAGTGTTTTTACTTACTTATTTTTCATATAATCTACACTTTGTCAGTTACACTTTTTTTTGTAATGAAGTAACAAAATGTTTAATACTGTGATATATATATATATGTTCATCTGAAGCAATGTTTTCAGCCTGACGTAATACTTTGAATTTAGTTTTTTCTATAGAAGTAATATAAATTAAAAATCTGTTATACAGGAACAGGGGCTTCTTTGCTGTGTTGTCACAGAAAAAAACTATACTGGAATTGAGCAAGATTCCAGAAAATTTACAAACAATGCAATAATATACAGGCCTCTGTTGCTTAGCAACAAAGATACACTTCTGAAAAATGCATCATTATTAGGTGACTCTATCATTGTGTGAACATCATGTAGTGTCCTTACACAAACCTAGATGGTGTAGCCTACTACACACCTAGACTATGGTATAGCCTATTGCTTCTAGGCTACAAACCTGTACAGCATGTTACTGTACTCAATACAGTAGGCAACTGTAACACAATGGTAAGTATCTGTATATCTAAATATTTAATAAAACTAAACATAGAAAAGGTACAGTAAAATACATTATAATCTTATGGGACCACTATGGTACATGAGATCTGCCCTCAACTGAAACTCATTATGCAGCACTTGACTGTATATTGGTTTGGAGGACTAAAATGGAAGCTTTGCTAAAAAAATAAAATTGTGCAAATGGTGATCTATTGTCTTTCTTGATGAAAGTAACCTGAGATCAATTAATTGCCAAGCGATTCTCCTTTCTGTGTTAAGCTTTGGAAACGTGAGGTCTTTTCAGATAAATTTGCCAACATCTCTCTCTATTTGGGAATGAATACTATAGAAACTGAGGAGAAAAGCCTTCAATTTAAACTAAGACCTCTCTCTCTCTCTTCAATGAATCAGGGACCATGAAGCTCATCACTCTGCTGGCATCACGTTCAGAACCAGATGAAGCTAGTGCTGTGGTGCAGGCCTACAGTTCTAGCTACTCAGGAGGCTGAGGTGGGAGGAACACTTGAGCCCAAACCAGCGTGGGCAACATAGTCAGACCTCGTCTCTCAAAACAAAACAAAAACCAAACAAACAAAAACCAAAACCAAATAAAGTCTGGAACTTGTTTCAGTGACGGAATTCAGCTGAATTTTTCCCATAAGGCTACAGAAGAACTTTGCTGAGAAGATGTGTAGATGAATAGATGAGTTTGAATCACAGACTGAATGTTAAACCAACCCATTTAGAAAGAAAACCCTTGGCCACTTGAGCTTCTTAACTTCTTTGGCAAAAAGGATTTTGGAAGCTTTCCCCTAATCCCTTCACCATCTTGTCCTCTTCTCCCATAGACTGCAGACTAGATCATTTAAATGAATTTTTAGCCAACTACCAGCAAGATTGCTTTTGCCATTAGGCTATAATGCAAAAATGTTTTGTCTGGCTCTCTAAAGCTGAGTATATATTCTTATTTAGTTTTGACTAAAAAACTGATACCCAAGCTTTTAGCATATACATGTGCTTCGCTGCAGAGGTAAAAACATTATCTGTTTGTGGAGATGAGAAAATGAGACAACAGACTAGCATAGTGAGCCCAAGAATTCACTGTCAGAGCTAGACTAAGACATGTTTTTGTTTCATTGGCCACGACACTAATTTATTCAGTGCCAATATGTCACAAATTTTCTTTCCATTCATTCAGTAGTAATAATAATAGATCTGATAATTAAGTATCTGACAAAAACATAAAACAACAATAAGCAGGAATTCTCTATATGAAAGATTTAGCCATGTTTGAGATGAATACCTAAGAGGTAGGAAAGGAAAATATTTTTAATGAAAATGTTCAGAAATTCTCAAAAAAAGGCACTGAATAAAATAGTAATTATATTTAAATGTGAGAAAAAAGCAACTAGACAATGAAAGCATAGGGACATATGAGTATGAAATTTCATGCTATGCTTGCTCTCTGAAAGAACTAGTGCCTTTAGAACAACAATATAGCAATAACTGGATTACGTGAGACAACTCCACTTGTGAGTGGTGTGGGGAAGCAACTCCCCAGGATGAGAAGGCTCTTGACCATTGAACCTTGGGAAATCTAATTACCTCACTTTTAAATGCAAAAGGGCAAAAGAGGCAATTGTGCAGAACTCTGAATGCCATGAAGAATAAGAACAATGTCTTACTTCACTATGGAAAAAAATGAAACCTCTTATACATAGCCTATGGTTCTTTCCCTCAATCCACGAGACAAGAAGAGTTTAAACAGGTGGCTCAGCTTAGCAAAAGACATATTGTGAAAATCAAAACCAACATGGTTTCTAAGCAGGCAGTAATAATTTTTAAAAATGATGTGATACAGAGTAATAGTCAAGGCAAAGACTGTTTACCAAAAACTAATCAATAGGAAGGAAAAGCTGAAAATGTTAGGTATTATTCTGGGTATTCATTCACGCTGTGCTGTAACTCCTCCCTTGTTCTTTTCACTTTCACAGTAGCACTAGCTTCTTCTTTTTCTGTGCACTGACAGATTAGGAACCCAATAATAAATTTAAGCACAGTTACTTCTGTTTCTAGATAAGGCCTGGGTAGTATCAGCATAGTCTTGCTATTGGCTGGAAACAGATTACAATAATGACAACAGGGAAACATACACAAGAGGCACTTAGGCTTGGGAAGAAGGTGGGCTGCTTCAAGGAGGCCAGAGGAGTAGGAGAACTAAGCCGCTCCCTTCAACAGGGATGCTGAAATTCTAAACCTTCACCATTGAATTCCTTACTACCTCTCAGAGATTATCTGTATTCTCAAAGAAAGGTGGAAGGGTAACAAAGTTCTGGAGGTGGCTTAAACAACCACGTGACGTTCTGCTTGGTTTCCATCACCTCCCTACCCCACTCCCCACTCTTGGCAGGCACAAAAAGCATTGGATCTCTGAAGAAAATGAAGCCAGCAATTTTATATGTGCCAGAAGAGGAAAAGTAGCTCTTGATAGATGAATTCATGTACTTAGTTTAACTAGCACATGGGAGGGCTACTTAAAAGTTCATAGGAAAAGTACAAGTGCATCCTGGAGGCTGTCATTTAGAGTACACACTAGCATATAGCCATGCAGTGATTTCTTGCATGAGTGGGTGAACTGCACAGTTCAGGCTAGAATATCAGGAGAGACCAAACTGGAAATGCCCTCATGTCTTTGTCCACGCAGCTGCACACTGAATCCCCGCCTTGGCAGAGATGCTGCGGCCCCGTCAGGCGGGCAGCGACCCTGGCTGCCGGCGCTGTTTGGCAGGAAGAAAGCGCGCCTTCCGCTGAGGCCTAAATGTGCTTCTCGGCTCCTTTGTATTTCAAGAGTACTAAATAGCTTTAAAGAATCTACCAAAAGAAACGGGCTGCAGTGCTTTAAAAAGTCTTAGGTATTTTCAAGAAAGTGGTTTTGTTAAAAACATCTTCTGTCTGGAACACCTGTGACCTGTTGAGCTTAATTGGGCTGCAGCTGGCGCTGATTGTGGCGCAGCCGCTGGAGGGCCCGGCGCTGACATTGTGTCCCCGCCGCTCCCCCGCCCCCTCGCCTTTCTTTTCACTTTCACAGCCTCGCGACCTCCATTCCCTGTGTGTCTGAGGGATTAGGAGCCCAGTAGAGAGTGGTGCCCTGCTGTTCTCGAACAGCATGCACTGGAGGTGCTTCAAGGAGGAGGCTACCTGGGAGATTAAGTGCTCATGTGGATGCGGAGGGAGGGCCCATTGAGACGCGATGAAAGGTGGCTGAATGGCCAGGCATGAAAGATGTGACTGAAGGGAGCACAGCAGGCTCCTGGCTGCAGAGCGGCAGATGGAAGTCACACTGTCACAGGCACAAACAGGAGGGGTGCCCCAAACTGCCAAGAAAGCAGCTCAGAGAGTAAAATGGCGCTGAAGGGAATTCAGAAGGGAAGCAAGCGGCATTTATTTCAAGTCCTTTAAAATGCCACTTCACTGAGAAACTTTTAAGTGGTGAGGAGAGAAGTGAGATTTCTGGAAGACAGAGTTCAGATTTAAGGAATTACCTAACTATTGCTCTTGGGCTAAATTCACTTGGACTGTCTGCAAAATAAGCTTCATGATAATTATTCTATCAGGGATTATGTTAAAGTCATACAATCTAGAATGCCATATACAAGAAAAGAAAAAAAATTTCTGTAAAGACACATTCAAAACCTAATGAGAAGGGAGAAAAACACTTGGCTGCTTAATTTTGCTGATTTAAAGTAATTTGAGGTCTTTAAAATACATAGCTGAAGTATGTATACATACAACATATACCCTTTTAGCATTACTTGCATGGAGAAGCCTATAATAAGTGTTTGCTTTCTAAAATTTTATTTATTTTCTATTTAATTTATGTTATTTTAGAGATGGGGTCTTACTATGTTGCCCAGGTTGGTCTTGAACTCCTGGGCTCAAGCAATCTTTCCACCTCAACCTCCCAAGTAGTTTTTGCTTTTTTAAATTAACAAAATCCATTATTCCATAGAGCTCTGGGACTGAAAAGATCTTGGGTTTTTATTTAATTGTTCCAGCATTTGCATGTATGGGAATTTTAAATGCTTCTAACTTTAGTAGAAGCTTAACAAGATAAAGGGTGTATTTTTAGTTTTGAAAAGAACACACCAACTGGTATGGGACTGGAGAACAGGAACCACTGTGGTAGGGAAGGAGAGGGACAAGAGGGCAAACATGCTGGGAGCCTCTATTCATTTACTCAAGAAATCTTTATTGACCACCTACATGGTAGCAGGCACTGGGGAATACAGCAGTAAAGAAACAAAGTCCTGCTTTCATGGAACAAGGTGTGCAAAGCACTGGCTCATCTACTTAACCTTTAAGGTTCAGTGTAAATGTTTCCACTGGGAAGCATTCTTAGAGGCAACCTCATTACTGCCCCCCATGCCTGCTTCTTTTAGGATCACTTGTTTTATGGTCTCATAGCTGTCTGTACTATTCTATCATATCACAATTGTCAAGATATAGAGTTATTTGTGTTAAATGTCTATCTCCCTCCCTAGACTAGCCGTAGTTCCATAAAGGCCCCAGTGCTTCGGTCCTGCTCTGCTTCCCTTGACTCACCACCTTTGCAAGTCCAAATAAAGGTCTCCTGCTGAGATCATCTCTGAACAGATATAAACTAGTTTTCACCTTTTAAAAATATACATGCAGGTCCTGCTGAGACAACTGCAGCCAAGATAATGGTCTATTATGGACTAAAAATGCAAAAACGTCTGGAGCACAATGAAATATGTATCTGTGGGCCCTTGTGGGGCTGATGACCAAGCTATGGCCAGAAAGCTGGCAGAGCCCTGGAAGCAGCAACAAGCTTTGGGTAAAAGGACCCATGTTATGGGAGAGGTTGAGGTTGGCCCTAGCCAAAGAGGAGAGGAGGACAGGGGCTGTCCTTGGGTGAGGAAAGCAAGCAAAATTCCTGAAGAGCTCCAGGACTCTTCCCTAAGTCTAGAGGGTTTGGTCCTCCCTCCTAGTGTTCTGGAAGCTTGAGAGGCAGAGGCGGGGGTGAGCAAGGGTAGTAAAGTAGTTTTAATGTACTCCATCATTCCTCATCAACCACTCATTTTTACTGCTGGCCCCTGCATCTTGCCCCATTGATACACACATAAATCTGCTTCCTTTGAAACTCCGTAGCTTTACCTGAATAGTCTAGTTTAGGATTCTGAACTCTTTCAGCACTTGCAGAAGGGAGTATTTGGGGGTTAGAGCTCAATACATCTTAATGAGCTTCTTTCATTCCCATTTTCCAATCAGCTATAGGCTGGCCATAGCTAATCAGTAGATTTGCTTGGCATCCCTAAAATCATTGTAAAGAGTACGGTATGGTGTTAATGGTTATCTATGTTAAATAGGAAAAAAAATGACTTAAGAGTCTGTAGCTAGTTAAGGAACAACTGAAGATAGATCCTGGTGAGAAATCAATAAGTACCATTAGCACACGACAGGGAGTGAACAGACAACATAATTATTTGTATTACACTTATTTTATGAATGTCATTCTTATTGACAATAGTAGTCTTTCTGAAAGAAGGGAAAATTCTTTCTTTCCCATCTAGCATATAAATAAATAAAAATGGATTTAAATTAAGTGAAAGCACATCATCATCAAATAAGATATTCTGAAAATATCCAGTATATATATATATATATATTCACCTATCTTCTTTATTTTTATATTTTTAAAGTGGTCTCTGTTTCCTCTGACTGGCAATGCTTATATTGTTTATAAGCCATTTGTTTAGAAGCCCACATTATATTACTTTTTTTTTAACTTCAAATAATAATAAAGTAAACTTGTCTTCTTTGTTACATGAACTGGACACTATTTAAAGTGGTATCACCAGTTTTGTGTATTTATTAACCATATAGTAAAGATTCTTAATTTAGGGTCTGTACTATATCTAGATGAATCTAAGAATATACCTATGTATACATACATGAGTATTTTTCTAGAGAAAGGTTTGGAGGTTTCATCATAGTCCAAAAAGGACCCATAACCCAAAAAGGGTTAAGAACCACTGTGCTATAGTAACTACATTTCCAACTTTCTTAAATTGTATGAATGCTTCATAATAATACCTATTTTCCACTTCCCGAAGACAGCCCATAATACAATTTGGCTGGAATTATCACAGTTAGGAGAACAGAAAATATAAAATGGAGTTGATCATATTGGAAGTGAGTAGTTTTTACTTTCTTAGACCCTTCTCTTGTATCCTAGAAAATTTCAACAGCTGCCCCCGAATATAAATAAATGCTTAAGTCTTTATTGACAGGAAGAGGGACCTAAAAACCTATGTCCTATTTTAATTTATTTTTAAAAAAAGCTAGAGTAATAAGGCACAAAGCCTGCAAATTTAAGCACACTAGTTAAGGAATGCAAAACCCAAATTCCCCAGATAAGATTAGAATTTACAAGTAGCATGTATCAACTATGTGTAATTTCACTTAACTCATGAATGAATTTAAGTGCATGCAGGTTTTAATGTTTGGTAGTAACACTATACATTGGGTATTAGGAAATGAGGGAGTTGTTTTCTTATCTGCAAAATTATATGGGCTGTTGTCTTATAAGGAGTGAAATATACTTTGAATTCTATTTCTTACATGTCCACTAAAATGGAAAAAAAGAAAGGGAAATCTTTGATTTTACTGATTTGAAAGCCAATTGTGAGATCTAGCTCATGCTTTTTAATAATAAAAATTATATATGTGCTATAACTTAAAAGAAATGAGAAATACTTGTAAAACCCACATAGGACAATTATTTTCATTACAGTTACTTTTTGTTCCATCGAAGGTGGAGAATAAAAATGATTCAAGTTATGAAAGCTTTGACCAAAATATTTATACATTTTTTCTCTTCTGATAATTAAATTTATTACTTAATGGACTATCAAACCTAAATATTCATTCTTAACTACTGTTACTCAAACTCCTTTGCAAGAATGCTTATGGGAGAATAAGGTTTGTATCAAATTCAGCAATGAGAAAAGCCAGAAAGTCTCCTAAGGAAAGATTTTAAGATGTCTGCTTGTTAATTAAACTAAAAATTATGACAAAGGCCATAATAGCAGTCCACAGATATGGAAAGAGTTGTAGCAAAAGAAAGGTGGATTAACATACTTGATAATGAATAAATCATATTTTTAAAAAATTTCATTTAAAAGGTATAATTAAATTATCATTTGGTAAGACTGTTTTGGTATTGGAAATGCAGCAGTTGGTATATTTGAAGAGCTGATGGCAAATTTTAAAAGGATAGATCATTCATCTAGTTTTTAAAATCTAAAGACATAAAATTGAGTACATTTGAGTATATGTATTTAGTAAATTTTAGGACTCTATCTATATACGTTACCCCATTATTTTAAACTAAGTGAACTTTCTTTAGATTTCTAACCATCAAAAATGTATCACTGGAAAGAGACCAGTAGACATTTCTAACTGAGCAGAAATTTTTTCACAGAGGTATGAGTCAACTGGACACAGGGGGATTATGATACAACAGAAACTATTTTGCAATCTTAGTCAATGTATTCTCTAATATGAATGATAAAATATACACATAAAAGCACCCTATAATGTTGTAAAGAAGAGAAAGCTGAAGCTAGTGCCAAGAATTTATTCTTAAGGCTGTACTTTTTCATTTAGAGATTTAATCACTACATTTCATACAAGCTAAACCTTGGTAACAAGAATCTCCATTTTAACATACTGGCATCTAACTGGAAATAAACCCAGACCACCTCTGATACATCGTATTCAAGGTATCTTTTGTACATACTTTACAACTACGCTGAACAACATGAGAGCCAGCAGAAATTCTGAATTATTTCACAGGTCTGTCTTGCTCTTTCCTACCAGCTTTCTTCTATTTGAAATAAATATAACTATCTTCACACACACACACACACACACACACACACTCTCTCTCTCTCTCTCTCTCTCTCTCTCTCTCTCTCTCTCTCTCTCTCTCTCTCTCTCTCTCTCTCTCTCTCTCTCTCTCTCTCTCTCTCTCTCTCTCTCTCTCTCGCATTTGCAGATGCAAATATGTTCTTAAGATGTGGTTTAGATAAGTTTAAGCACTAAAGAGTGAAGAACACTTTGCCATGCAGTAGTTCAAGGGCCTGGCATTTGTGAATCTTTTAAAATTAACTGGGCTGTTAAGATCCCATCATTCTGGCAGCAACCCAGCATAGCTGTGCCTTTAACAAAAGAATTCTGTAATAAAACAAGATTTTACATGCTGAAACAAAATATTTTAAAACGTCTTTCTGCCAATTGCTCATTTTAGTAATATTTGTGGAATTTAAAACCCCTACACACACACACAAATGTTCCCATGGAAGATTACATTAAGTTTGGGGTTAACCTCGAAATTATTAAATTTTTATATCAATCTTTTAACGAACAATTTTGATTTGTTTTCCTTAAGAAAAAATCAAAGTCCTGAAAAGACATTAAAGGCTATGTACCTTTAATTGCCATAACAAACACGACCAGGCTAACTTTAATCAAAGGGGACTCATCAGTGGTTTTCACACTGCATTTGTGATGTCTCTGAGCAAGGTGGACTAGATTTGGCCTTCTCTTATTTCTCCAAATACATGCAATCAATTGTGACATCTGCTTTAAATTAAGGGCTCAATTGCTAGGGTCAGAAATCCAATTTCAATCAAAAAGGGGAAATTTATTATAATGATAATATTGGATCTAACAGAACCTAAGGAAAGGTGTGTGGCTGGGCCTCAGTGGACCAACTGGAACCAGGCCTGGAACATCATAAGGATTCTCCTTCATAATTTTTATCTCTGCTTCTATCTGTATTTTGGCTTCACATGACCATGGCACAGTTCCTATGTTTTATATCTCACAGCTTTACGCACAGAAAGTCCTTATTTTCTCAGTTCCAATAACCAAAAATCTTGCAGAAAGTCTGATTAGCCTGGCCTAGTCACTATGATGGAGACCAACTGAATTAGGTCATTTCTTCTGCACCAAACGAAATGTGTGGGTGTGCATGGTGTCACACTGTGATGACATGGCAACTCTGTGCTTTTTTTGGAGAGGAGGTGAAGGTCCTTGGGAGGTGGGATAGGTGATTTGAGACAGGCCTATGTTGGCTGGTGGAAGGAAGAAGACGTGAAAAAAAAAAGCAAGCTCTCTATTCTTCTCTACACATAAATCTGTGTTGCTTATACACTGCATCCTCTCAAGTTCTCTCTTGGCAAACACTGCCTCAGAACGCACTGTGGAAATGGAACCACATTGAAAT
This sequence comes from Mirza zaza, assembly GCA_008750895.1. Lineage (NCBI taxonomy): Eukaryota > Metazoa > Chordata > Mammalia > Primates > Cheirogaleidae > Mirza > Mirza zaza. The sequence goes on from VSMD01120705.1 coordinate 17,194, forward strand.
TTATGCCCAGTGGTGCATGCTTTCAAAAACCAGGGCTCGCATGCTGTAATGGGGCCGTGTGTTTCTAAGTTTCTTAGACTATGCTGTTCATTAGGGGTCCAATCAGGGCTGTACAGCTGATTTCCAGGCCACAGATATTATCTAAAATAGGATAAAGTTGAAAAGCCTCAAGGGCCACCAATCAACTTCTTTGAAAATGATTATGGAATCTGTAGAAAAAATTAAGCTATTATTTTTGAATGATGATTCCAGTATGGGTCATGGTCAATTTAGAAGAACCTATCTTTGTGTTAAACCTATTCTCCTTTTTGGCAACCGAAGGTGTCTCAATGAGAATCAGAATAGAAAATAAACAAAAACACTTTTTGTGTGTGTGTGTGTGTGTGGGGGAAGGTCATGAATGGCTAACAGAGTACAAAGCTCAAATCTGGAGCTGTTCAGTTTGGAAGTTTATGTAAATTTTATTTGGAGACAGTCCTTAAATTGAATTAAAATTGTGCATGTTACTGGAAATGCATGTTGACAGGGCTTGAGGAGGGGATGAATAGTTTGGAGAACTTTAACTTCATTCTACAATTCTGAGTCACTGAAAAATGATTTGAAGTATCTTTCACAATAGCTCCACCCCACTTTGTAAACTTGCCCAATTCTTTCTCCCTAGAAAATAGGAGAAAAAGGGAGATAGAGAAGACTTTTAGGGAAAGAATATGGCTCTTCCTTTTTTTCTGTCTCACTTTAATTTCTATTTTTTTACCTATGGAAAATTCAAATACATACAATATTAGAGAGAACAGTATACAGTGAAATCTCATTTACCTGCTACCCAGCTTTAACAATGATCAACTCATGGCCAGTCTTGTTTCATTTATATGCTAATCCTCTTCTCCAACACTGTACTCAAGTTTTTTGAAGCAAATCCCAGAATCATAATATTTATTAATCCATAAATATTTCAGTATATCTATCTAAAAGAGCACTTAAAAAAAACATAACCACACCTTAATTCTACATTAAAAATAGAAATAATTCCTTAATATTTTCAATAGTGTTAAAACTTTACCAATTAGTCAATATATTTCACAGATGGCTTGTTTGAATTGGGATCAAAATAGGAGCAACATATTGTATTCAGTTAATATATTTCATATATAAAGGATTTCTCTCCATCTTTTACCTTAAAAATTATGTTGAAGGAACTGAATTATATGTCCTATACAGTTTCCTATATTATTTTGCATCCCTGTGGTGTTTTTACCATGTCCTCCTGTCTCTTGTATTTCTCGTAAACTCATAATAAGATCTATAGACTTAAGCAGATTTTGATTTTTTTGAACAAACACTTCAAAGGTGAGGCTGAAATGTGTATTATGTCTGACTGTTCCTCTTTTCATGGTTTGGTAGTCACTGATGATTGTGCAGGACTTTTATTTCATAAGGGTACTACCCTATTTGTTATTCCTTCTTCATTTATTAGCTAAGATATATTTATAAAGGGAAGCCTTCCCACCCCCTCCTGCCACCTTCTTAGATAAATGTTAGCATGCTATTCACACTTTTCTCTGTTCTGTTTATTTCACTTAACAACTTATCCTAGAGATCACTTCATAGCTATATTTACAGCTATTTCTCATTCCTTCTATAGCTGCACAGTTTATTCATCCTACTCCCACGTGATAGGCATTTATTTCCAGTCTTTTGCTCCCATTTAAAGATTTATTTATATGTCAATCAAAGGCTCAAGATAGTCAAGTAGGACAAAAGTCAAATTCCAGCAAAGACGAAAGAACCTGATAAAAACCTATTCACTGCAGCATGGGTATGATTGCAGAATCTTGCCTTTTCAACCACTGCTTGTTCAAAATTTTAGAAAAGGTAAGTCTTAGAAATCATATTTTCTGGCTCCTTTACTTGCCTCTGGTCTTTCCCATTTTCTTTTCATCATATTATGGGGGTACAGATATTGTTAGGGTTACATATATTGCCCCTGCCACTGCTCCCCTACTCCATGCCAGAGCTTCAAGCATGTCCAACCCCCAGGTGGTGTGCACCACACCCATTATGGAAGTATATACCCTTCCCCTCCTCCCCCCTCCACCTGCTCACCACCAGATAAAAGTTTTGTTTTTCTTTTTTTGACATTTTGGTTACGTTGTTTATCTTTGCCTCTCCCTAAGAAGGGTTAGAGGTATTCCCTTCCCCTCCACAGTGCTCGCCACATCCCTAAGATGTGGTCCCCCCCCCCCCCAATCCCTGGTGTACACTACCACCATTTGAGCACCATAGTGTTAACCAGCCAGTACCAATTTGATGGCGAGTAGATGTGGAGCCCATTTTCCAGATCTTTTTTTTTTTTTTTTTTTGAGACAGAGTCTCACTTTATTGCCCAGGCTAGAGTGAGTGCCATGGCGTCAGCCTAGCTCACAGCAACCTCAAACTC
>VSMD01120707.1:0-42635 GCA_008750895.1 Mirza zaza
CTGGTAAACCATAGCTTAATCTGTTGACAGAATAAATGAGTTCCAATTCATTACCAAGGCATCTTGTAGAATTTGGAAATATTATTTCAATTATACATGTATTCACTCATTTTCTTTTAAAAAAATGTGAAATAACTCTCAGGAAGCTGAGGCAGGAGGGTGACTTGAGCTCAGGTGTTTGAGGTTGCAGTGAACTGTAATGATGCCACGGCACTCTAGCCCAGCCACAGAGCGAGACTCTGTCTCAAAAAAAAAAAAACTGAAATAATTCTTCTATTCCTGATAAATAACCAGCAGAGGACTATTTAGATGCAAAGCTGCTCTCAAAAGGTTGCCAATTCAGTGAAACAAATAATTTGTTTCAATTAACACTAATTAGTTTAGACTTGAGAAGATTCAGAGTTCATAGCTAATTTATGAAAGAAACAGGAAATGTTAGAACTTTAAAGTGATCTTTGGTCCAATCCGCACAATTTTCAGAGAAGCAATAGATGCTTGGGTGACATTCAGGAATTCATGATAGATATGTGAAAAACTAAGGTCTCAAGTCCTTGAGATTGAGTATCTTTCTGACTCCTTTCATGACTTCTTCACTAGAAGAGGACAGAAAGGTAACGATCCACTCAAACACATGGCAAAGCCTTTTCAAGCAGTCTAAATTTTCAAGATGTGCTCTCGTACAGGCATATTGCTCAACACTGTAACATGCTGCACACTCACTGAATCATCCAAACTTCCTTGCCCCCATAAATTCTGTCTCAACCTGCATGTAAAACGTGGCAAAACTAAGACCCCTGCCCACACACTGAACCGGACTCCTTTGGACCACACCTCTTTGTCTTTGTAAATATATATACAGATATATATGTATCTATATACAAACACACACACACATAGACATATATATATATATATATATATATATTTGGACCACATCCTCTTTTATCTCTATATATGCAGATATATATGACATATTTTACATGTTTTTATATAAATGATTTTGAAATTAAAAAATAATTCCACTGAAATTTAAAAATAATTCCAAAGCATTCTCTTTCAGATTACAAATTCAAAGCCCACAAATCAATCTCACAAGCTGGCCAGGACCAGCCAAATTACTCACCAGAAGATAATATCATATGTATAAAGATGAACAAAATTGAGCAGAATAGTAGGAAAGATTTGGCCATTTTCCCTCCTGGTCTGTCCTTGGAATGATGCTCTGAGATCTGTTCTCAGGGTGCTGCCTTTTAAAACAATAACCAAAGTAGAGTTAATCAGGATTTAAGACAACTCTTAAAACGAATACTCATCTCCAGTCTGTTCATTGTATTCTCTATACACCACATTCAGACAGCTCATTCCACCCTTCCCCAAGAACAAATGGCCAGGAAAAGTTAAACCTTGTTGAACCATATTCAAGATTAAAAGACTAAAAGTATAGATCTCAGTGACAGATCTGTGAATACTCAGAAGACAGAAGTAAATCAGAGGTTAGTTTATGGGCATCACTTTTTATGTTAGCGTGGAGTTCTTTTAGACATCTTGAAAAGGCATCTCCTCACCTGAAACTTCACATAAATTTTTTGAAAGGATACAAAGAAGAGGGAGCTACTAGAGGTTTCTAGACAACAAGAGCTTCTCAATAGAGGAAGCAGGTCTGTATTCCCTTATGAAACAGACAATACCTCTTTGGATTAAAAATATTTCTGGCATTCCTGGCTGTGCTAAGTGTCTTTGGACTTTGCATGCTAGCCTGTCTTGGGGCATTCTGACAGTGTGCATAGGGAGAAAAATCATTCTGTGCCATTTCATAGGGGCCCCCAAGCTATTTTAATTCATACACAGAATGGAAAGTCAATGGGCAAATCCTCCCTTTGGATCCACTTCCCTTGTAGAATGGTATCTGCAGGTTCCAGAGCCTGACCAAGGACCACATTTAACTCTGTATTACCTTTGCAAAAGTAACCTAGTCCTCCCTATGTCCTCTAGGCCTTTATCTCTGCTATGTAGCACATGTCAACAAGTAATTTATATAAGCTCTTTTCTGATATGCTATGTTGTGACATGTGTCACTCAAGACATTAAAATGTCTCAAGAGTACCCCACTCCCAGGATGATGTGAAGTTCTTGCTACAATGTGCAGAGCTGCCTCCTGTGCCTATTCTTGAGACACTCTGGGACGACATGTTTTCACTAAACACACCCTCATCTCATCTTGACAACTTCCATAGACATCTTCATCTTCCAGGAATGGAGCAGGAACAGTAGAAGATCCAGCTGCAGCCAGAGGCCTAAAGCACAATAAGGAAGCACCTTCTCCCCATCCTCCATGCCACGAGCGACACACCTTAAAAAGAAGAGAAAAGGAAGAGGAATTCACATCCTCTTTTTAAGGAGCATGTGTTGGGGCCTTGGGAGGGGCTAGAGTAGCTGTGCAGGAGATAGAAGGCACTGAGGCATTGTGTGCTGGGCTGGGCCAGTCTTCAAGGCCCATCATTCAGGTTGAATCAAGGTCAAATCTCAGCAGGGGAAGATGTGAGGAGGATAAGGAATGGAACATTCAAGAGAGGCCCAAGGAAACATACCATAGTGGGAAAGAGTACAGCAGAAAGAGCACAACATGTTCCACAATGATAAATAGTACTTTGGGCCAGCATAAAAAATGTGTGGAAATGCTTAAGAAAAGAAGATTAGAACAGGAGGTTGCAGTGAAGGCTGAAATAAGTGGAAGCCATTTGCAGTGGGTCCAGCCTCGGCCCTGTAGTAATCAGAGCCTTTTCAGTTTTAGCTGGGAAGACGCATTGTCATAGCTGCTCTCTCCTGTTATCTGAAATGTTTGCCTCTACCTTCCTTTCTGGAAAGAATACTTTTTCTTATATAAAGGAAATATATTTTCACATAGAAAAATTGGAAAAATGAAATATATGAAAGGAGATTAAAAGGCATAAAATCTCACAACTCAGAGATAATTATTAAACATTAAACATATATTAAAATATATTCTTCTGATGTTTAAAAATATATACATTTAATCACACATAGACACACATATACATGTTTTTATCATAATATTCAATCACTTTTTATAGTATATATGGTTTCCTGCTTTTTTCACTTGTATATGTGCTACTAAATTTTCTTAATCTCTAAAGATAATTATATAGAACATGAATTTAGATGCCCGATGTTGGAGTCCATCAAATATATGGCTATTGATTACACTAACACTTTTTATTTGTTGCTCAAGTAAGGTTCTATCAAATTGTTATTGACATTAGCAATGCTGGAATGAAAATATTTTTATTTTCTTCAGTTAATTTATCTCATATTATTCATCTTAATAAATGTCTATAAATATACCTACTGGAAAATTTCAGAAAGTGCCTTGGTCACCTAGAATATGAATGAAGTGGTTTTCATCCAATTTTGGACTCCATATTTATAATCTAACATGGAATATTTTGAAAACACCCTGTTATCTTCCTGAGGAAATAATTTGCTCCCAGTTCAGTCACTCCATTGTTTAGAAGGATTCTGAATGCATAAACAGAAGCACTGGCTATAATATCTTGTCAACTTGGGAAGGACTTTCTTGTCTTTGGGCCACAGAATTTTTCCATTTGCATTCTGAGGTAATCACACCTTCCATAAAGTGCTCTTTGGAAGTTCAGTTGAGCAAACATTTAAACAGTTTGGAAAACTGCCTGACCCAGATAAACTGCGGATAAATGCTATTTTATTTTGTTTCTTATTAGCTACTGCTATTGGTTTCAAACTCCTACCTTGATCAATTCTCCCTCCTCAGCGTCCCAGAGTGCTAGGATTACAGGCGTGAGCCACCGCACCCAGCCTAGCCACTACTATAGACCTGGATATTGTGGGATCAGACTCATTTAATTGCATTCAAAAATAATAACAAGTATGAAATTCCCTTCCATTTTAGACTAAACAACTTACTTAATCAAACAATAAAATTCTATATATCCAAAATATTAACTACATAAAACTGAAGCAAATTATTCTAAGATAAAGGGGATTACATATCATCACCACATGGTTCTATTTCATACAAAAATAAGATAACAGAGAGAGTTCTATAAACATTTACTAAAATAAAATTTTAAGCACCCCGCTGACTGAATATATGCCCTCTTTGGCCAAGGGGACCCCAGAGATACCCCAAAGCTGAGTTGCTGGTCACGAGAAGGGAGATCAAGCATGCTTCATCATGTCCCTTTCCCTTCTTGGAGACATCTTTTGTCACTCATTAACAGACCTAAGGCTATGCAAGGCAAAGCTTAAACCACACCTTCAGATCATCAATTTCCTTAACAGATCACTTGAGTCTGGTTACATGTCTGGTGGTTTGTCTCTGATTAACAGACTTCCTTATCTTAACTTTAAACATTACAAACCTTTAGACCAAGCTTCATTTCTTCAATCAATTACAAATTAAAGAACTTTTAAACAGGGGTCCTCAAACTTTTTAAACAGGGGGCCAGTTCACTGTCCTTCAGACCATTGGAGGGCCGAACCATAGTTTAAAAAAAAGTATGAACAAATTCCTATACACACTGCTCAAATCTTATTTTGAAGTAGAAAAACAAACAGGCAAAAACACCCACATGTGGCCTGGGGGCCATAGTTTAAGGACGCCTGCTTTAAACCCTGTAACCTATAGTGCCCTACTTCCAGACATCCTGCCTTTTGGGGCCAAGCTAACTTTTGCCTTACATATATTAATTTATGACTTTACATGTAATTCCTATGTCCCTAAAATATATAAAACTTAACTGTATCCCAACCATGGTGAGACCACGCGTTCAAGGCTTCTTGGGTGTGGCTTTCTGGGTCAAAGTGTTACATATTTGGTTCAGAATGAACCTCTTTAAATTATTTTACAGAGTTTGGGGAATTTTCCATTGACAATATGACTTAATCTTAATGTACACTGAGGAAAAAGTAAACACAATAGGAAAAATGTAAGGCTGAATTATTTTTAGTTTCCCAAACTCCCCAAATTTCAGTTGAACTAGTTTTGGGTGAGGAAGAAAAGGCTAAAGGATCACATCTCCCTCAGAGAATCCTTAGTCTATGACTTTGAAGGAAAATACATTTTTGACCTGTTTTGAGATGGCCCCCATGGATCTCACAGATAGAACTAACACTGCAAAGCTGTCTCTTGGGGGCCACATTCACATCTGTAGAAAGAGATAACTTTTCCTCTTCCTCCCCACACCCACCAGGAGAAGACACCGAGAGAAGGCAGCCATCTGAAAGCCAGGAAGAGACACTCCACCAGGGTCTCTAAATTAGCCAGCACCTTGATCTGGACTTTCTAACCTCTAAAATTGTAAGACAATAAATTCATGTTGTTTAAGCCACTCAGTCTGTGCTATTTCATTATGGAAGCCCAAGTAGACTGGTAACATTAGGTAATTAACACGTCATATCTTCCTCTCTGTCTTGATTGAACCTTTAATAATACCGGATTATTGTCCTTGTTACATTATATAGGAATCAACTCTTTAAAGTCTGTCTCTCTCAGTAGTCTAAAAATTCTTCCATGGCACAGATTCTTCTTTTTACCCATTCATATTGCTTCTCACCACACAACACATTGCCTGACCCCTAGTGGCTTCTCTATATACGTTGCTTGAAGAAAAACAGAAATCTCTACAGCATAGCTGGCAATTACTTAACCAATCTGTTTAAAAACCATTGTGCTCACGACATTAACATACAAGGCATAACTCTCTTCCTATTTGTGACTGACTATTAGGAATTTCTGCTCTTTGTCAAGGTGAAATATCTATTTCTGCATGTTGTATAAATGCTCTGAGTGTTCTCCATGGAGACCCAGACTTGAGAAAATTGAGAGGATTCCAGAGTCCCTATCTCATAATGGTTCTTTATATACCCTCATCTTTCTCAGCTCCCTTGAATTTTCCTGAGGCCTTTTCAGTGGCTTCGACATTTCCTCAGGTCATCTTGTCTTTTATTTCTCCTCCCAACATGATGCCTTCTTTTGCATGAGCCCCTATATGGGCGAGTCCTCTTTAAAATGTGATACCTATAGTATACATTACTCCTGCTCTGTTCTGATTAGTTTACAGTATTTTAGATTCTCACTGTTTCTCCAAGTCAGAATTTTCCACTTTCCATCTGTGTGCTAAAGATTACGTGAGACTGATGGGCAGATCCATCCTTTGACCCATGTTTACTTAAAACATTTGAGTCTTTATAAAATGAGGTGACATGAGCAGATTCTTCTCTCACTGGTATATATATATATATAACATATAATCTCCAGCTTCCAACTTGAATAAAAATGGAGGAAATCCTTCCATGTGAGTTATAGCTTAGGGAAATGACCATAAATATTTTCCTTAAGAGAAGAATCACATCCACACAGTCAAGCCTGACAGTAGGTTTCCTGCTGAGAATTTTTTATGGAAGAATGAAATCCACATTTGCACCAAATCACCGCTTGCCTCCTCAGCCATCCTGGAGAAACTCGTCCTCTCTTAGCAGAATCAGCAAGAGGGGGTTTTCTTTCCCTTCAGCATTGGGGGGAACAAGCAATTTCCATAATTTTCCAGAGAAAGTCTTCCAATACTTTTCCTGCTAAAGAAATTATTCGTTAAAAGAATGCTTTGAAGACCTTAAATGAAAAGTTTCATATCCTTAGTTCAATTAGTCAGATGAGTACACAGCAATAAAGGTGAGCAATTAAACACTAAGCTTCAACAGGGGAGAAAAGAGGACTTCAATGCAGTAGTAAAAGCTGGTGTTAGGAGCCGAAAAATCTGCAAATTTTTCTTTTAGTTGCCACTTAGTAACATTATGATGCTGATCAATTTTCTCACTTTCTTAGCATTCATTTGTTCCTTCTATCTTTTCTTTCCCCTTTTCTGTTTCCTTTTGCTTTCTTTCTTTCTTTCTTTTTCTATTCTGATTATCAATGAACAATCTCACTCTTATGGTTCATAGTAGCATTTAGCCTGTTAGGTAAATAAGATAGTTTCTGGCTTTTTATGGAAGAGGCAATTTTTGCTAATCATATATTAAATTCAGCACTTACAAAACAGCATTGGAAAATGTACATTCACTGGGATTTTCTTTTTCATCAGATCCACAATGAGGTCTGTATTTCAGTGTACAAATCTTAGAATATTTGGTGCACTTAATCTGCCCAGTCAAAAACAAATTTTCATGTTTCAAATCATTAAATCATAGAAAATATGATCCCAGGAATTTAAAGTTACAGTGAGCTATGATGGTGTCACTGCACTCTAGCCTGAGTGATAGAGAAGACTCTGTCTTAAAAAAAAAAAAAGAAAGAAAGAAAGAAATCATAGAAAATGAACTTTTCAAAGGCTTTGAATAATCAGTTAGTCCAAAATCCCATATGCAGAAAGGCATTCCCTTGCAACTTACATATTCTGCCCCCAACAACATTGAAATCTTGTTACAGCAAAAGACAGCTCAGCCTGTCTTTAGGTCCTGCCTCTCACCCAGTCCCCATATCTATGTGATGAATGGATTGTGTCGATTCCTCCTGGTACTTAATTCCGAATCAGCCCTCTTCTCGCCATAGTGTCATTCTCTCTGTTCAGACACTCGATATGTTTTGCTCAAACCATTTTAATTGTCTACCAACTTATTGCTCATCCTCCATGCTCACTGGAGGCTTTGATTACCCTCCACACTGATGCCGGAGTGATCTTTTAAAAACAAACCAGATCTTGTTCTTTACATACTTAAGAGACTTCCCTTCAGAAGACAATCCCCACCTGACCTCTGCTTTTCTCTTCAGGTGTGTTTATGTCCTTCCTCTGCTTCTTGCTCTTGATATACATCTGGGTGAAGATCCCAACTGTTTTCAGCTGCTGTGTATTTCTGTGCCTTTGCTCCTGCTGTTTTCCTGTCTTGCCTGAGCTTTCCCACTTTACCCACCAGGCCAGCTCCCACTCTTCTTTAAGTGTCATTTTAACTACTTGTAGAACAGTTTCATGATGATGCTTTTCTCCCACACCCATCAAATTGGGTTAGGTGTCCCTCCTTGCAATGAGCTGTCTTCACTGCCACCACCCGTGTTTATGATGCTCTGATAACACATTTTAAGCTCAATTAGAACAACTGACATCACACTCACATAGCTCTTTACCCCTGAATGGTCTCTACACTTGATCTTGAATTTTTTCATGCTTTATTTATAACTTCCTTTCCTATTATGGGAGTGTCTCTGAGTACTTTATTTCCCTTGAAATCCTCATCTTAACCTTGTAATTTATTGCACTATTAGAAAATAACCGTATGTATACAAATATGCCACAATTAAGGGCCATAAGTAAAGTGTGTGAACACTTCCTCTGGTAATTTAGGCCTTCTGTTTAGGCTGTCCAGATGCTTTATCTATAAATATACACAGTCATAAATGATTTCTAGAACATGCATTATAAAATCGTGATTTTCTATGAAAGTGAGGAGTTATTACAACATTTTACACTAAGGGTAAATAAAACTTCTGCATATACTTACACAGTTACCATCATGAAGTTTTCTGACTTGCAATTCTTTCTCTCTGGAAGAAAAGATTTTACTAAATGTATAATGCAATAATTTGAGGTTTCATAGACTACAGAATAAAATACAGTCATATGTCATTTCTCTGTTGTCTGATCTGGACTGAAAATGAGGTTGAATTCCCAACAGTTGAATTCTCTCTGGTTGAATTACTACTTCTGTTGGCTAATATTGACTCTAAACATCTTTAATAGATGAACACTTAACAACTAAGAATATAAGAAAATAAAATTAACTCTAAAATTAGATTGGGCATTTTTAAATATAGCCGATGAATATTCAGATGAAAATGTAGGGCAAAGAATACTATGAAAACATTCTTAAAACTGAGATTAAGAAAAAGAAAATATGCCCCAATACTTTGCTGGCTCTTAGAGTCTGCACAATTTTGTTATACAAAAATCTAACACTCAGAAAAGAGTTACTTCTCCTTGCTGAGTATTAGATTCATGCTATGTAAAAAGAAGATATGAGATAATATAATCAACAAGATCTCATCAAGCTTTAATCTCTTCCAGTTGTGTTAATATTAGAGCATAAATATTGCGTGTCCTTTGAAATCTTATTGTGAATAACACTTGCTATTACACTGGATTGTAAATTTTCAGAAGGGCTAGAAAATAGGAGAAAATAAGGAGGAAAGAATAAGAAGAAAGAAGAGCTTATTTTCATGAGTAATCACTCTATGTCAGCTGTTTAGCTAAGATTTGTGAAATTTTATCACAGTGAATCCTAAAGGCTATTATAATTTCTATCTTACAGGTAAGAATACTAAAGCTTGTAGTGGCTTGTGTATTTGCCTAATGTCACTGATCTACTCAGTGAAATCTGGATTTTAATCCAGATATTTGGCACCAAAACTCATAATTTTAGCCCCTAACCATAAAATATTGAATTTATACTACTGAAAGCCTGGTAATAACAATTATTTCATTATTCTACAGATTCCTTTCTTATTAAAGGTAAAGAATATTAAATCTGTGGAGCTGGTGGCGGTAGGGATATATTCATTTCAACTACCCATTTGTACTATCACTCTCCTCCCCAGACTTTTCTAGATGATTATGAGAAACCGCATAAATTTTCTCTGGGGTATGAAGGATAAATCAAAATGTCATATTTCCATATAAGTTCTCAAAATTTTATGTGTCCCTGGCTAACGGACTAAATAGAGATAGCCATCTTCAAAGTTCCCAAATGCAAAAACAAAGATGTAACAGAGGAGATTCATGGAAATTTGAGAGAGTTACATCTTCCTCTTGAGATCCTGCTTCCTTAAAAGTTATGTGGGCATAAAAATGTCTCATGGGGCTAATGCCCCAAAGATAGTGTGTAATGTGAATGAGATTTTGGCTAAGTAGCAAAGATATATGAGATCTGTCTGGAAAGCATCCACCCATTTTTAATGTGTTTCATACTGCATAGCTTGATACTCTCTAGACAGCCCTCATAAATATAGGGATATAGATATATAGATATGGATACACACTCACATACGTACACAAACACATACACGCACACTAGAAATATAGCTAAACTTTTCTCTTTTCATTATTTTAAAAGAGCAATGTACAAGGGATATTGGAGGAACATACAGAAAATTAGCATTTGTCAAACCATGTTTTAAAAGTCCAAGCAGATTTGGTCCTGTGTGGGCTTTAAAATATTTTTTAAAAAATGGAGGGAACTCCAAGTCAAGTATTTTACTTACGGATTTTGCACGCAAAAAAAGCATTCATTGATGTAACTTTTCTGATCTGTGCCACATATTGGTCTAAAAATCACTGGGCATACAATCTTTGTACTTTGATCATAGTATTGGGAACAGTCCACCTGTAATTCAAACAAAATATAATACCTTGAAGTTCATCCCTTCAATTCTATAGTCATTCCCATATCCAGATGGTGAAAGAAGAAGAAGAGAACAGAAAGAACACCAGTCTCTTCAGTTTTTCAGCAAACACCTCTGGAAGATCTTATACGGACCAGGTGTTGTACTACAGAAATAAATCAGACCAGATCATACCCTATAATGGAATTCTCTGTGTAACAAGGAAACGTTAAACTCTCCTTTTATGGTGGCAATGAGAGTCCAGTGGAATAATGTATGTGAAAAATACTCAGAAGAGTTTAAAATGTTGCCCAAAGGTAAAAGTTTACTTTGTCTGCTGTTTTCCTTTTGCAAGGAGGTTCCTTTTGGAACCTTTAGAGAAAGAAAGGTGCAGAGCACGAACATTTTTAACTTCGCAGGAATTACTTCAGTCCACTGCAAGCCAACTTAGCTGCATTCCCAGCTCAATGCACACGTTAGCTCTGATTCCATTTTTATAAAGACCACACAGAGAATGTTGTACTTACCTCTGTCCCTTTGACTTGATCACCAGAAGAGAGTGAAGTGAGATGCAATTGGAGAGAAGGAATTGGAGAAAGAACATATTTCACAGTTACAAGTACAAAGCTAAATCCATTGTTCACAGTAACCCAAACCCATTTCCCAACAAGAATCTTTGCCAGCCCAATCCAGCCCTAACAGAGGTCATTTCCTTACTGAGGACCAAACTCAGAATGAAGACAAACGTATATACAGCCCTGATTTAAAACAAACAATCCAGAGAGGAAAGTCCTGGTTATTGATAAGGGGCTGTCACAGATGTCCAGGAGCTCCTGGTGGGCTTGCCCAGAGTAGGTTGGGTCCCCAAACTGTCCCTAAGCTGTTCCTGAAAGGGCAAGTCATAAACCTGAGAGATTATGATCAGGAATTGCCCAAGGAACCATTACCCTTTTATTTCTCTTCTCAGTTTCTCTTGCTCTCACTGAAGGTCTGACCCACCTCGCTTTGTTAATCAGACCAATCCAAATAAACCCTTCTAAAGTATCTTCAGACTTTAACATTTAATAATTTAATGAAGATTGAATATGTTACAGTTAACACAAAGGCATGAATTTTTGAAAGAAATCCTGAGTTACCCGCTGGAGAGGCAGCCCATGCAGTGGCTGCCAGGGCAAAGATGGCCAAAGCAGCAATGCCCTTCATAGCGATGGTGAATGATAGTGACAGATACGCTGCTCTGGGGCAAGGACTCCCAGAGGGAGAGAGAGACGGAGCAGTCTGCCCAGTGTAGATATATATACTCACACACGGGCAGGGCCTCCCTTCATTAGAAATTGACCTTTTCAATGATTGGCTGTGAACTCAGGATATTTGCTTCATTCCTCCAGGAAAGTTTCCTTATTATCATGATTTATAGACAGTTGGGACAGTTTTACCATGCAAGCCATCTACCAAAAAAGGTGTTTTGCGTAATGACCTCCCAATTGCTCAGCAAATGCAATGGTGTATTTGAGAACAAACTCAACAATTGGCTTAATAAGAGAAAAGAAACACTGAAAAGATATGTGTGTAAAGTGTATTACGTGTGTTAATGTCATATTACAGACAGGTGAGGTAAAATAGAAAACAGAGGCAATGAGGACACTCTTTAAAATGTACAATAGTAGATAACATTAGTAGTTGGCACTGAAAATTCCTTGTTTCTAGAGTAGGAAAATACTTTACAATTGTTTCAGGAAAATCTGGGACAAATGGAAAAAGTGCCCCCAAACGGATAGGGAGCAGAGAGACCAAAGAATGACTCCAACAAGTCCAGCTTGGCGAGTCAGCTGAGTTTATTAGAAGTTACTTACTAGGGTACTTGCTCCTGGCCAGAACAGGATTTTTTTCCTCAGGAGCCTCTTGCTAGCAAAATCCACATCTGCCCACCCTTTGGTGCTGCCTTAAATCCCTTCCCAATGAGTAATGCAGAGTTTTTGCATCGTATCTCTGCTTGTTCACAGGGAAACAAATCACGCCGGCACAGGACGGTCATCACACACTGTGGTGCCATCCACCTTATGTTAAGGACATTACAATTTTGCATTAGGCAGGGATTTTAGTATTACAATGAGCGAAAGGGCACTATAGGACAACCAAAGCAGCCAGGGCTGGTCTAAACTGGCTACTTCAAGGCAAGAAAGCACCAACGCACCCAAGAGAGTTCTGGGCACTTTTCCTGGGGCCAGCAGTTATCTTGGTACTTGTTTAAACTGCTTTGTAACAATTTTTCTGAGCACCCCGGGCTCCCACAGCACAGTGGTTCTGTTATGTGGCAGGGAGCCTGCATTTTTCCCTTCATAATGTCCTATGAAGGCACATACTATGCATTTGCTTATGATGATTTAATCATTTCAATGATCACAATAAATTTGTGAAATATGCAGATCATATTGTTGTTATTTAGATGGGGCAGCAAACTCACAAAGTTTATGTATTCTGTATTAGTAACACAGTTAGCCATAGGGAGAGCCAGGTCTCCAAAACCCTAGGCCTATGCTTCTCTTCTAAAATATGTTTTTCCCTTACTAAGTTATACCACTTCATTACTAAAATAGATACTCAAAATGCAAATTCTGATTTTAGAATACTGTCACATATATCTTAAGGTGATAGCCATGTAATTGTTGAATACATTCCACTTTGCCCATATCTATATATTTCTGTCTGTCTACAGAACCACAACATGCAACTATCCTTAATATTTTTTCCATAACACAAGCCTAGGGATTTCCAATCAGTTAGTACTTTCACCCATATTATCTCATGTGCTCCTCCCATTGTCTCTGCAGAAGATAGAATCTAATATTTCCACTTCACATATGATGAGTCCAGATATTAAAGGAATTAAGCAATTTCCTCAAAGCAGACAGTGCTGACAGAATATTTACCAAAACTGGATTTTCTAATTGCAGACCTTGTGGTCACAGGTAATTGATTGAATATGTTTCTAATTTCTTTTACTGTGTGTGTCTTTCAGTCACAATTTCCATTTTCCAATACCAAATAGGACGTTATCATTTTCTTAATAGTTCATGCCGTTTTGGAATTTGGACACACACACCTCATCCTTATTTTGATGCTTCATCAGCTCTTGAACTCTACATACTAAAAGTGCTCTCCAGAAGGTTTTCTGAATGGAAGGAATGGTCTTCCCAAGTCATAGTGTAGCACCTGCATAGACCAACCATGTCCCAGGCAGATAACAGAAGTGAGAATAATGGCTCACTCCCAGGATGTTAGAGTTGCAGAGACTCTAAACAAACATTTGGTGTGTGGTTTTCGAGCTGTCTGTTATTGTTGTTCAATTAAAACATAGAACTTCATTTTCGGAAGTGTAATTTAATGAGGCAAACAGTAGAGTGAAACAGAATTTTGAAGGGCAGACACTTAAATAGAAGCAAGTCATGGTTCCAGGGTACCTGCATTTTGACCACATACCACAAGGTTCTTTGGACATCAATTTGAAAAATTCTGATCTAAACCACACTGAAAAAGAAAGTGAGGGCCTGAGAGGGGGAGTATCTTATGCAAGGCCACTCAATGGATCAGGTCCCCTGTAAGATTCTACTGTAACATTCTTTCTTTGGTGCCCCATCTTCTCACACCAACACACAGTCCTATGTCTGCGTGGATTTTCAGCCTCTGTTTGCTTCCCAAAGAAAATGAGGGAGGATCTTCCACCTGGGTTGTGGACTCAGTTCTCTGCTGCTTACTGGGCATCGCCTCCTAGACATTTTATATCATCTTCCAGGCCAACAGGGTCCCCAAAGTCCTTGTGCTAAAATCTCATTTTAAGTGGCCTCTCTCCAGTTTCACTCTGTTAATATCTGCCAGTAGTAACCCAATCCAGGAAACCTAGCACTTCACCTCCTCTCTGATTTTCACTCTAAGTAGGTTTTGAGCCATGTGTATGTGTGTGTATGTGCGTGGTCACATATGCACCTTCTTTTCCAGGAAGAATGTGGGTTATTTTTTTAAATTTTGTTTTATGTTTACGACTTTCTAAAGTTCAGAGTCAAAGAATAATGGCCTTTATATCCATCTCCATATCTATTTCTTTCCTGGAATTCTTTTAGAAACAGTGGAGAAATTAGTCCTTTCAACAACCCTGCATTTTTCTTTCTTTCGCCACCCACTTAATAAATATCTAAGGACGTATAAACAGTATGTAGAATTATGTTAAACCCAATATCATCACAAATCATTGCTCAAACCAAAAGTCACTTCAAAGAATCCAGGCCCATCTCTATTTACCTGTTGCCTAACAGGCCTAAAGTTTTTGTTTCAAACCAAACTGGCTGTGATTCGAAGGAAGCTAGCCTTTGACTCAAACATACAATGCAAAAGAATGCATTAACTATCCTATATATGATCCCAATCATGGTAGGTGTGGATTTTGATCAATAAATTTCGGTATACAAAGTTATCTATTCTTTTATTTTCTTTCTTATAAATAAAGTTACATCCAATTCTGCCTGGATTTGGGGAGACTTTGTCTTATTCATCACTGGAGTTTATGAGAATGTGATATGCTTTATAAGTGCATAGACAATGAAAGCAGGCCCTCTAATCTCTGCACAATCATGGTAGCTTCCTGAATTCTGACGGTCCATGCCAAGCTCTAAATGGTTCCCTTTTCTGAGGCTGCCCTCTGGTTTTCTAGGGCACATGGGACAGAGTGATTTTAACTGGGACTGAGCACCTGAATGTGTGGTTCACTAGACAGCTTTTGAAGTCATAGAGTCAGAAGTCTTCTGCTTCCTCTGAATGCTACCAAGTGGAAATTTTTTTTTTTGTATTTTGGCAAAAACACTTCAATGAGAGTTACCCTTGTAACAAAATTTCAGTGTAAGTACAGTGTTGTTAACTCTAAGCACAATATTGCTGAATGGGTCTCTAGAAATTTTCATCTTACATGACAGAAACTCTGTATCCACTGAACAGCAACTTCCCATTTCCCCTTCCCCTCAGCCCCTGGCAACGTAGAAGTAGCCCCTTCTACTTTTTTCCTTGGGAGTTTGACTACTTTAGATACTTCGTATAAATGAAATTGTGCCATATTTGTCCTTCTGTTATTAGCACATTTCACTTGGCATAATATCTCAAGGTTTATCTATGTTGCAGCATATAAGATTTCCTTCTTTTTGCAACTGATAATATTCCATTATATGTATGTGCCATATTTCTTTATTCATCTGTATATGAACATTTAAGTTGTTTCCATCTCTTACCTATTGTGAATAGCGCTGCAGTGACCATGGGAATGCAGTTATCTTTTCAAGATCCTTATTTCAATTCTTTGGATATATACCCAGGAGTGAGATTGCTAGATCACATTGTAGTTTTGTTTTTAATTTTTTGAGGGAACTCTCTACAGTTTTCTACACTGTTTACATTCCTGCCAGGAGTGCACAAAAGCTCCAATTTCTGCACATCTTCACCTTTTCTTTTCTTTTTTTTTTTTTGATGATAAACATTCTAACAGGTGTGAGGTTATACCTCTTTGTGGTTTTGATTTTTATTTCCATTATGATTAGTGATTTTGAGCATGTTCTCATATACCTGTTGGCCATTTGTGATTTTTTCTTTAGAGAAATGTCTATTCAAGTCTTAGCCCATTTTATAATTGGGTTATTACTTTTCTTGCTACAGAGTTATAGGGATTCCTTATATATTTTAGATATTAACTCCTTATCAGATATATATTTTGCAAATATTCTCTCCCATTGTGTAGGTTGCCTTTTCACTTTACCGACTGTTCCCTTTGCAGGAGGTATTTAGTTTGATGTAATCCAACTTACTTATTTTTGCTTTCATTGATTGTGCTTTTGGTGTCATATCCAAGAAATCATTGCCACGACCATTATCATGATGCTTTTATTCTGTATATTTTCTAGGAGTTTTAGAGTTTCTGGTCTTATATTTAAGTCTTTGATCCATTCTGAGTTGATTCTTGTCATTGGTATATGGTCTAATTTTATCCTTTTGCATATGGATATCAAGTTTTCCCAATACCATTTATAGAAGGGATACCATGAAGCACTCTTGGTCAAGTCTCTTTTATTGTTCTTGAAATGTTATTCCTTGTCTTTTGGTTATTTTCAAAGTACTCAAGCCACTAAAGTAATTTCTTGTCAATTATTTATGCTTTTGTCTTGTTTAATTCAATCATCCTCTAAAGCAGAAGTGTATCCCTTATTCTGATAGTTTTGTGCTAGAAACAAAGAAAAAATACAAGGAATTTTAATTTATAGATTTTAATTATTGCTTTCATTGTTGATATTGTGTTATTGTTTCCTGTTTGAAACATTGATGTAATAATAACAGTATCAAATTCCAGTTTTTTCTTAAAATCTTATCTTTTGCGTCTAGGAAAGAGCTAACGCTATGTTTTGAATGTGATTTTTCCCCACAAAAACTCATGTTGAATTTTGCTCCCCATTGTGGCAGGGTTGGATTGTGGGGTCTAGTGAAAGGTGTTTGGGTCATAAGAACCCAAAAATAATCTATTCATCCCTCACGAATAGATTAATACCTTCCCTTGGGACTGAGTGAGTTCTCACTCTCACGACACTGGATTAGTTTTACTAGAGAGCAGATTGTCCTAAAAGTGAGTTTAGCTTCCTAGACTCTCTCTTGCTTCCTCTCTCACCCTGTGATCTCTTTGCACAGGCTCCCTCACTTTTTCACTTCTTTGCTATGTTTTGACCCAATACAAGGCCCTCACCTGAAGCCAGCCAGATGTGGCACTATGCTCTTGAACTTCCCAGCCTGCAAAATCTTGAGTTAAATAGACCTTTCTCCTTTATAAATTACCCATTCTCATGTATTCTGTATAACTTCAACACAAAAAAATAAGACAGCTAACGTGAGGGTCAGCAGCCCCACCAGAAGACCTTCAGGAAGCCCTCCTACTGGGGTTCACCCAGCTGCTGCTTCCGTGTGCACAGTAAGAGCCTTTGGCTGGAAAAGGATGTGGCATTTCCTGGTCAACTCCTAAAGATCTGTTTTGTAAAAAATGGCTAGAACATAAGCAAATATTTTTATCAAGAGCTCATTTTTACAGACTATAGTAAGAGAAGTTCTGGTAAATTTCTTGTTTATAGCCTTAGGAATTAAAGTGGATCCAGAGATAATAATATAATAGCTGGCAACTATTCATTTTATTGCTGCCAGTTTGGATTACTTTCATGTAAGTTAAGGCATTGGAATTCATGTTTTAGTCACTAATCCCATCAGTATATGTTGAATAAATCTGTAAGCATACATTATTGTAAACACATTCTGCATATACAGAATTGACTATATCACAAATATGTGATAGTGGCCATTTCTGCAGATAATAAACAATTTTCTCTAAGATCACTGAATATGAATTTCATTCCTTTTTCCTAAAATCATAATAAGATAGACAATATTATTTACAGAAAGAACATCAGACTCAGGTTCATGAGGCTGAAGGATGTGATGTAAGAAACATGAGATTACAAGCCATTTATTTGAATTTGTATTTCTGATTACTCATTAGAGTATGCTCAGACAATAGCTTATCCTCTCAGCTTCAGGATCTCTATATAGTAAAGATATTGGAAAAATCATATCTAAGTCTCTTCTAGCTCTTTCAATGCAGGATTTTATCCACCTGAAATAAATACTTTTCCCTTATTGAGATCTTTGTTAACTCATATCCTTTCTTAGCTGATAAAAAAATAGTTAAAAGTTGGAAAAATATTAATTACCAGAAATATACCTCATAGGATATTTATCTAGGCTCATTTTTCTATTTTGCATTCTTTTTAGTTCTGTTTGTTTATTTCTGAGAACCACTTCATAAATATAGCCTTCATCATAGATAGGAAGATACATTTTGTAAGTTCATATTCCACAAAACTAGCTTAATTTCAGCGTTGCCAGCTGTTGCCAGCAGTGCCAGCAATTTTTAATTTGTACCAGGAAAGAGAATGCAAAAATTCCTAAAAGTTTAGAAAATCATTTCCTTCCCTTATCTTTGTAAGCTTTATGCCATTGACCAAAGAGAAGCATGTCTGTCCTAAATATAACTTCCTTTTAAAATCATTATCTTAAAGGTCTAAGTTTACCCAGTAATTTTTAATGAGCTATTGCTTCATGCCTGGCTTCACACTAGCCACAATGTTCTTGTATAAACAAGGACATTAAAATGTCTTTTTTTCTTAAAGAAGACACATTCTAGTGAGAGAAACAGACTTGTAAATACGCAACTACTGAACAGTGACAGTGGTAATATAGGTGTAAGGAAGGGTGTTATAAAAGCATAATGAAGGGATAAATAATTCACACTAATAAGGTACTAAGGTCAGGAAAGACTTCCAGAATAAAGCTGTGCCTTTCCTGAGGTGAGAAGAATCAGTCCAGACTTTGCAGAGATGGACTTTATAAAATGGAAGGAAAAGGGGGAAGAGCAGGATGGGGGTGGATGAAGAGGATATTTGAGGAGGGGGGGGGGACATGTAGAAACGAGTTCAAAAAAATCATTCGAGTGCAGAGGGAAGGAGGGCTATGCAAGAGTTGAGGCTGAAAAGGTGAACAGAGGCCTTGTAGGAGTTTGGAGTTAATCTTGGGAACTAAAGAAGCCACTTCAAGGTTTTGAGCACTATAGCCTGGAATTCTAATCTTAGATAATTACTCAGTCTACTGTGGACGATGGAATGAAGGAGAGAAGACTAAAGCAGGGAGATCAGTTATGAGGCTGCTGTAGTCAACCAGGAAAGGATGATTATGGCTTTGTCAGATGTGATTATTAACTATGGAGGATAATGGGATGAGGGGAAGACAAGGATAATGCCTAGATTTGGGGTTTATCTAGTTTTGCTTTGTTCTAGTGCAGTGTGGCTGCTTAGTAGGCATTTTCAAGTAATTTATACCAGGTAGTTGAACAGATCTGTCTTTTAAAGAAGTCATTTGGAAATTTAGAAAGAGCTGTAAAGGGTAGAGACAAGCAAACCTGTCAGAAGAGGATTGCAAAAGTCTACTGAAGAGAAAAAAAGGATCTGAAATTTATAAAAGAAAAAAAATAAGGCAGAATGCAAGATGTCCATAGTCTTGAAAGATTTACAATTATCATAATAGATTAGAATAAAGTGGGTAGAATAACCTAGAGGATGACTACGCAGCATCCCTCAAAATAATCCAGAAGGAGCTACAGAATCAAGAGAAAATTCCATGAAGAAAGGGAAATATTTCACTTGATTTTCTTCCATGGCACCTATCTAAAATTGACACAGTCTTTTTTTCTGGTCTCTCTTCATGCTTGAAGAATGATTCATAGTCATATATTAATTATTTTTATAGAACTTCAGTTTCAATACTGGAAAGAAAAAGGGATCTGTGTGCCAAGACAGTGTCCTAGTAAGACCAGGACATCCTGTTCTGCTTCTTTCTGTAGGAAACAGTTTGGGATACTGCCCACCACTGGCAAAGTCCACAGGGAGTGTAATTTGATGCCTTATTCATAATCTATCTGGGGAAGTTATGAGACTGACCTTGGTCAAAGTCAATCAAGAAGCCCACATAGTATAAAGGAAAGAGCATGGTGCATTAGTTGACTTGCCTGCCATGACAAAATACTATAGGCTGGGTGGCTTAAACAACAGAAACATATTTTTTCATACTTCTAGAGGCCAAAATTCCAAGATCAAGGTGCCAAAAGTTTCGGTTTCTGGTCAAGGCTTTCTTCTCTCTCCCTATGTCCTCAAGCTACCTTTTCTCATGCACAAGCACATCTCTGGGATCTCCCCCTCTTCTTATAGGAACACTAATGCTGTTGGATTAGGGCCTCACCATTATAACCTCATTTAGCCTTAATTACCTCCCTAATGGCCCTGTCTCTAAATACAGTCACATTGCAGGGTTAGGGTTTTAACCAACAAATTTTGAAGAAACTCAATTCAATCCATAGCACAACACATGGCATTGGACTACAAATGTGAGCTTTGTCCTGTGCCATTCTCAGTTTCAAGTGTATATTAAATTTTCATAAATGTTGACTTTTATTTTTGTTCTGTTATCATGATCACTATCATAGAAAGAGGAGTTTGGTTGGTGTTTAATGCTTTAACAGGGGGCCAGGAGAAATTACAAATAAGAGCAAGAGACAGGTGCTTGTCCATTACTGAGTTGGCCTATACCAGGGAAAACACAGCCACATAGGAGAGATCCGGCTAACCATCTACTTTGTAAATATCATGTTATTGGAACACAGCTGTGGGACTATATTTACATAATTTAAATTTATGTATTTGAATTTATGTACATAACAACAGCAGTTGTATAGCTGAAAAAGAGACTATTATGTTCCACAAATCCTAAAATACTTAATATTTGGCTCCTTCTAAAAACGGTTTGTGGAACTATAGCCTAGACAAGTTCTCTCTTTGGGTATTTCTGAAGCCTGAATAAGGTAGGAACCCTTTAGGAAAGTTTCTCACATGAAAAAATAAGGAGTTTGAAAGGGATAGATCTCTGAAAACCGGATTATTTAATGGAATCTGTAGTAGCAATTATGAATAAATGCATAAGTCTGTGGTTGTAGTCAGGTAGGGGTGATAGAAATATTTTTGCTTTCTTTAGTTCCATCTCAAGATCATTTGTCATCTCCTGCTTCAGAATTTTAGAGCTCATTTTGAAACCTCAGTAAGATTAGTCTGGTATAAATTTGACTTCTATTCATGAGAATATACGTTAAGAAGAAACTCAAAGACTCGTTTACTTGATATTTAGTGCAACTATATATTTGTTACTGTTTTGACACAGATGACATTCTATATAAACCGCTTGTTTGTATATCCAAAAATAAATCAACTTTCAGCTTTTCAAATCCCAACTAAAGCATTCAATACATGCACACACTGAACCCATGCTTGAGCCACGCTCCATTCTCAACTTCATTCGGCTTGGTCTTGGGCCATTCCTGACCTCTGTACCCCTGCCTCACCCTCGACCTTCACTCCTGAGGTCCGTGGGCCTCTCTGAAGCCCCTGACTCTTCCTGAAGACCATCCTCCACACCACTCTGTCCCTAAGCCACACTCTCTCTCTGGTATGCAGGATGATTACCAACCATTGGTTAGGCCTTAAGGGTGGAATCAAAAAGGTATTTGAGCATATTACTTTTTAAAAAATAAAATAAATGTAAATCATTTTTCTTTGTGCTTAATATAAAGTTCAAAATGTAATAACAAAACATTTTCTCAAAATAGCAGATATGACTTAGCCATAAAAAGAGAGCTTCTAGATTTCCTAGAAATGAACAGGAAGTAGATTCAGGAGAGATGATCTCTTAGGTCACAGACTCTCTCTAAACTCATCTTGTACATCCTGGAATTGCCAAAGAAAATAATTCAACTGGGTTTTCTCTCTTTTTTTTTTTTCCTGAATAAAGTACATATTTTCCATGCTTCACAAATGATTTACAAGGCTTTTTTTCCTTTTTTGAAGTGATGAAAGAACATAGAATAGGGATTAATTTATTTTCGCTCAGTTACAAAGGACAAAGCTCACAAAATCCTACTTTGATTGGTCTAGTGGAGACTTACTTAAAAGCAATATATGCAACCAAAATATTCGTACCCCCATAATATTCTGAAATTAAAAAAACAACAAAAGACCAAGGTGTCAAGTATGTGACTCTTGAAGAACATAATTCCCATCTCTCAGATTCATTTAAATTTCAAAAGAGAGTATTTACTAGGTAATCATCCATTCATCCTCCTTGCTGGTCCTCTGTTGCCCCTGAACAGAATTTCTCTTTTCCACCTGCCATAACCCATTTTTACCAGAAAAGCCTGTACACTCCTGAACCTTGTTGGGGAGTTCAATCCTCATTTTCTGGAGGTTCCCATGTATACATATTAAATAAATTCAATAACTTTTCTTTTATTAATCTGCTTTATTGTGAGTTGATTTTTCAGTAAACTTTCTGAGAGTGGAAAGAGCATCACTGATCAGGTGAGTTCCCATAAACCTTCTACACTCTGGGATTCTGATTTGACAGGAAGTGTGAGTAGCACTGGAAACACAGTTGTGAAAAAGATTGGCATCATCCTCACCCTAGTAGAGCTTAAACTACAGTAAGGAAAGTCACTAAACAAACAATGACTCATGGAAGGCAGAGTTGAGGAAGAAACTTCCAGTATTAAAGTTTTCTGAATTTGTGACATTCAGGTATAAATGATGACCCCCCCTATTGTTTCTCAATGAGAAATTGTTACCAAAAGTTCAGCACTTGTTCTGAGGCCACATCAGAAGGATGAGGACAAGTGGTTTAAGGAGAAAGAAAGAGGAGTTTATTACTTTGCCAGCAAATGAGGAGGTTGGCAGACTCCCATCTTAAAGTACCAATGTCCTGCCTCTGAGCAGAAATACAGAGCTTTTAAGAGGGAGGTTTTCAGGTTTAGGCTACTGCTGTTCAACTATAGTTGAGAGTCCTGATTCATCCCATTTTCAGCTAAGTCAATCTCATGACCTCTGCCCTGACAATTCCCTTGAGCCATCTCATGTGGTGCAAAGAACATTATACACTCCTCCCCCTCCCACCACTGGCAGGGGGCAAGGATACAGGTTTAGTTCCCAAAAGGAGTAGAGGAAATTTTAGAGAGACAGAAAACATTTTTATGCTTTTTCAAGCCATTCGCTCTGTTCAAAAATAAAACAATAAAATTCTATAAATCCAATATATTAGCTGCATAAAAGTGAAGCAAATTATTCTAAGATAAAGGGGATTGCTTATTATCACCACACGGTTCTATTTAATAGATACAAAAATAAGATAACAGGGAGAGTTCTATAAACATTTACTAGAATAAAATTTTAAGCCCCCTGCTGACTGAATATATGCCCTCTCTTGGCCAAGGGGACCTCAGAGATACCCGGTAGCTGAGTTGCTGGGTGTGAGAAGGGAGATCAAGAATGCTTCATCATGTCCCTTCCCCTTCTTGGAGACATCCTTTGTAACTCATTAACACACCTAAGGCTATGCAAGGCAAAGCTTAAACCACACCTTCAGATCATCAATTTCCTTAACAGATCACTCGAGCCTGGTTATATGTCTGGTGGTTTGTCTTTGATTGACAGACTTCCTTATCTTAACTTTAAACATTACAAACCTTGAGACAACCCTTCATTTCTTCAACCAATTACAAATCAAAGAACCTTTAAACCCTGTAACCTATAGGGCCCTATTTCCAGACATCCTGACTTTGGGGCCAAACTAATTTTTGCCTTCTATATATTGATTTATGACTTTACATGTAATTCCTATGTCCCTAAATATATATAAAACTAAACTGTAGTCCAAGCATGGTGAAACCACTTGTTTAAGGCTTCCTGAGTATGGCTCTCTGGGTCAAAGTGTCACGTATTTGGTTCGGAATAAACTTCTTTAAATTATTTTACAGAGTTCGGGTATTTTTCATTGACAATATGACTTAATCCTAAAGCACAGAGAGGAAAAAGTAAACAGCATAGAAAAAAAGTAAGGCTAAATTATTTTTAGTTTTTCCAAACTCTCCAAATTTCAGTTGAAGTAGTATTGGGTGAGGAAGAAAAGGTTAAAGGATCACATCTCCCTCAAAGATTCCTTAGTCTATACCTTTCAAGGAAAATACATTTCTTTGACCTGTTTTGAGATGGCCGCCATGGGTCTCACAGATAGAACTAACACTGCAAAGCTGTCTCTTGGGGGCCACATTCACATCTGTAGAGAAAGATAACTTTTCCTCTTCCTCCCCACACCCAGCAGGAGAAGACACCGTGAGAAGGCAGCCATCTGAAAGCCAGGAAGAGACCCTCCACCAGGAACTAAATGAGCCAGCACCTTGATCTGGACTTTCTAATCTCCAGCATTGTAAGACAATAAATGCATGTTGTTTAAGCCACTCAATCTGTGCTATTTCATTATGGAAGCCCAAGTAAACTGAACACTATGTGATTAACACGTCATATCTTCCTTTCTATCTTGATTGAACCTTTAATAATACTGGATTATTGTCCTTGTTACATTATGTAGTAATCAACTCTTTAAAGTCTGTCTCTCTAAGTAGTCTGAAAATTCTTCCATGGCACGGATTCTTCTTTTTGCCCATTCCTGTTGCTTCTTCCCCCATAACACATTATGTGACCCCTAGTGGCTTTTCTATATATGTTGCTTGAAGAAAAACACACAAATCTCTACAGCATAGCTGGCAATTATTTAACCAATCTGTTTAAAAACCATTGTGCTCATGACATTAATATATAAGGCATAACTTTCTTATTTGGATAGTGATTATTAGGAATTTCTGCTCTGTATCAAAGTGAAATATCTATTTCTACATGTTGTATGAATGTTCTGAGTGTTCTGCATGGAGCCCGTCTTGAGAAAATTGAGAGAATTCCAGAGTCTCTATCTCATAAAGATTCTTTATATACCCTCACCTTTCTCAGCTCTCTTGAATTTTCCTGAGGCCTTTTCAGTGACTTCAACATTTCCTGTCATCTTGTCTTTCATCTCTCCTCCCAACATGATGCTTTATTTTGCATGAGCCCATATATGGCTGACTCTCCTTCAAAAAGGGATACCTATAGTATACATTACTCCTGCTCTGTTCTGATTAGTTTACAGTATTTTAGATTCTCACTCTTTCTCTAAATCTGAATTTTCCACTTTCCATCCATGTGCAAAAGACAATGTGAGACTGATGGGCAGATCCATCCATTGACCCATGTTTACTTAAAACATTTGAGTCTTTATAAAATGGGGTGACATGAGCAGATTCCGCTCTCACTGGTATATATATAACATATAATCTCCAGCTTCCAACTTGAATGAAAATGGAGGAAATCTTTCCATGCGACTTATAGCTTAGGAAAATGGCCATAAATATTTTCCTTAAGAGAAGAATCACATCCACAGAGTCAAGTCTGACAGTAGGTTTCTTGCTGAGAATTTTTTATTGAAAAATGAAATCCACATTTGCACCATATCACTGCTTGCCTCTTCAGCCATCCTGGAGAAACTCGTCCTCACTCAGGGGAATCCGCCAGTGTGGGATTTCTTGCTCTTCAGCATTGGGGGGAATCAGCAATTTCCATAATTTTCCAAAGAAAGTGTGCCAATACTTTCCCTGCAAAAGAAGTTATTTGTTAAAAGAAAGCCTTTGGAGACCTGAAATAAAAAGTTTCATATCCTTAGATCAATTAGTCACATTAGTACACAGCAGGAAAGGTGAGCAATTAATCACTAAGCTTCAACAGGGGAGAAAAGAGGACTTCAATGCAATAGTAAAAGCTGGTGTTAGGAGCTAAAGAATCTGCAAATTTCTCTTTTAGTTGCCACTTAGTAACATTATGATGCTGATCAATTTTCTCACTTTCTAGCATCCATTTATTCTTTCTATCTTTTCTTTCCCCTATTCAGTCTCTTTCTTTTACTTTCCTTTTCTCCTTCCTTCCTTCCTTCCTTCCTTCCTTCCTTCCTTCCTTCCTTCCTTCCTTCCTTCCTTTCTCTAAACATTCTGATTATCAATGAATTATCTCACTCTATGGTTCATGGTAGCATTTAGGGCCTCTTAGGTAAATAAGATGGTTTCTGTTTTTTTCTGGAAGAGGATATTTTTACTAATCATATATTAAATTCAGCACTTACAAAACAGCATTGCAAAATGTACACTGATTGGGATAGTCTTTTCCATCAGATCCACAGAGAGGGAGGTATTCCAGGATACAAGTCTTAGTATATTTGGTGCACTTAATATGCCCAGTCAAAAACAAAGTTTAATGTTTCAAATCTTTAAATCATATAAAATATGACCTAGGAGTTCAAGGTTACAGTAAGCTACAACCATGCCACTGCACTCTAACCTGGCTGACAGAGAAGACCCTGTCTTTAAAAAAATGAAATCATAGGATATGAACTTTTAAAAGGTTTTGAACAATCAGTTAGTCCAAAATCCCATATGCAAAAACACATACCCTTACTGCTTACATATTCTGCCCCAACAACATTGAAATCTTGTTATAGCAAAAGACAGCTCAGCCTGTGTTTAGGTCCTGCCTCTCATCCGGTCCCCATAGGGAAGTGATGAATGGATCTCGTGGATTCTACCTGGTACTTAATTCTGAATCAGCCCTCTCCTCGCCATACTGTCGTTCTCTCTGTTCAGGACCTCAATATGTCTTCCCCAAACAGTTTTAGTTGTCTGCCAATTTATTGCTTGTCCTGCATGCTCACTGGAGGCTTTGATTACCCTCCATACTGATGCTAGAGTCATCTTTCAAAAAACAAATCAGATCTTGTTCTTTAGATACTAAAGTGACTTCCCATCAGAAGATAATCCCCTCTTGACTTGTGCTTTTCTCTCCACGTGTGTTTATGTCTTTTCTCTGCCTGTTACTCTTTTTTTAAAATACTATTTTTTAAATATTTATTTATTTATTTATTTTTCCCATATCTGTGGGTACAAATATTGTTAGGGTTACATATCTTGCCCCTGCCCCCCTCCCCATCCTGCTCTGCCAGAGCTTCAAGCGTGTCCAGTCTTCAAGAAGTGCACCCTGCACCCACCATGAAAGTGCATACCCTTCCCCTTCTCCCCCTTCCACCTGTTCACCTCCCATTAACAATTTTTTTTTTTTTAGACATTTTGGTTACAATGTGTTTCTTTGCCTCTCCCTAAGAAGGGATAGAGGTAATCCTTTCCCCCCTACAATGCTCATCAGATCCTTAAGATGTGGGTCTCCCCCCCGCCCCCCAGATCCCTGTTGAACACTACAATTATTTGAATACCATAGTTTTAGGCTGTCAGTACCGATTTGATGGCGAGTAAATGTGTAGCCCATTTTCCAGGTCTTGTGTCGTCTCGCTTTGTATTACAGGCTTAAGCTTAATCCACGATAGCATAAATGGTGCCTGTTACTCTTGATAAACATCTGGGCTAAATTCCCAACTGTTTTCAGCTGCTGTATATTTCTGTGCCTTTGCTCCTGCTGTTTTCCTGTCTTGCCTGAGCTTTCCTGCTTTACCCACCAGGCCGGCTCCCTCTCTTCTTTAAGTGTCATTTTAACTACTTGTAGAACAGTTTCATGATGATGCTTTTCTCCCACACCCATCAAATTGGGTTAGCTGTCCTCCTTACAATGAGGTGTCTTCACTGCCACCACCTGTGTTTATGATGCTCTTATAACACATTTTAAGCTCTATTAAGAACTATTGACATCACACTCACATAGCTCTTTACCCCTGAATGGTCTCTACGCTTGCTCTTGAATTTTTTCATGCTTTATTTATAACTTCCTTTCTTTTTATGAGATTGTCTTTGAGTACCTAATTTCCCTTGAAATCCTCATCTTAACCTTGTAATTAGTTTCAGTATTAGAAAATAACCATATGTATACCAATATGTCCCAATTAAGGGCTGTGAGTAAGGTTTGTGAACTCTTCCTCTGCTAATTTATGCCTTCTCTTTAGGCTGGCCAGATGCTTTATCTACAAATATTCACAGTCATACATGATTTCTAGAACATGTATTTTAAAATAGTTATTTTCTATGAAAGTGAGGAGTTATTGCAACATTGCACATTAAGGGTAAATAAAACTTCTGAATATACTTACATAGTTACCATCATGAAGTTTTTTGAGTTGCAATTTTTTCTCTCTGGAAGAGAAGATTTTATTAAATATATAATGAAATAATTTGAGGTTTCATAGACTATAGAATAAAATACAGTCATATGTTATTTCTCTGTTGTCTAACCTGGACTGAAAATGAGGTTGAATTCCCATCAGTTGAATTCTCTCTGGTTGAATTACTACCTCAGTTGGCTAGTATTTACTGTAAACATCTTTAATAGAAGAACAATTAACAAGTAAGAATAAAACAAAATAACATCAACTCTAAAAGTAGATTAGGCATTTTTTAAAAATAGCCCATGAATATTCAGATGAAAATCTAGGGCATAAAATACTGTGAAAACATTCTTAAAACTGACATTAAGAAAAATAAAATATGCCCAAATACTTTCCTGGCTCTTACAGTTTGTACAATTATGTTATACAAAAATCTAACACTCAGAAAGTAGTTACTTTTCCTTGCTGAGTATTAGATTGATGCTATCTAAAAAGAAGGTATGAGATAATGTAATCAACAAGATCTCATCAGTCTTTAATCTCTTCTGATTGTGTTAATATTAGTGCATGAACTTACATGTCCTTAGAAATCTTTTTGTTAATAGCACTTGCTGTTACACTTGGCTATGAATTTTCTGAAGGGCTAGAAAATAGGAGAAAAGAGGGAGGAAAGGATAAGAAGAAAGAAGAGCTTATTTTCATGAGTATTCACTCTGTGTCAGCTGTTTAGCTAAGATTTGTGACATTTTATCACACTGAATCCTAAATGCTATTATAATTTCTATCTTACAGGTAAGAATACTAAAGCTTGTAGTGGCTTGAGTATTTGCATAATGTCACTGATCTACTAAGTGAAATCTGATTTTTAATCCAGATATTTGGCACCAAAACTCATAACTTTAGCCACTAATCATAAAATATTGAATTTATTCTACTGAATGCCTGGTAACAACCATTCTTTCATTATTCTAAAAACTCATAACTTATTAAAGGTAAAACTTAATGTTAAATTTGTGGTGGAAATATGCTCATCTCAACTACCCATTTGTACTATCACTCTCCTCCCTAGACTTTTCTAGATGATTATGAGAAGCCACATAAATCTTCTCTGGGGTATGAATGATAGATCAAAGTGTTATATTTCCATATAATTTCTCAAAATTTTATGTGTCCCTGGCTAATGGACAAAATAGAGATAACCATCTTCAAAGTTCCCAAATGCAAAAACAAAGATGTAACAGAGGAGATTCACGGAAATTTGACCAAGATACATTTCCTGCTTGAGATCCTACTTCCTTCAATGTTATGTGGGCATAAAAATGTCTCATGGGGCTAATGTCCCAAGATAGTGTGTAATGCGAATGAGCATTTGGCGAAGTAGCAAAGATATATGTGGGCTATCTGGAAAGTATCCAGCCATTGTTAATATGTGTTTTTCATATCACATAGCTTGATACTCTCCTGACAGGCCTCATAAATATAGAGATATAGATATATATATATGGATACACACACACATACATACACAAGCACCCACACACGCACACTAGAAATATAGCTGAAACTTTCTTTTCTCGTTATTTTGAATGAGCAATGTCCAAGGGATATAGGAGGAACATACAAAAAGGTAGCATTTATCAAATGATGTTTTAAAACTCTAAGCATATTTGGGCCAGTGTGGGCTTTATAATCCTTAAAAAAAGGGGAGGGAACTCCAAGTCAAGTATTTTACTTACTGGTTTTCCCTGCAAAGAAAGCATTCTTTTATATACTTGATCGTATCTGTGCCAGATATTGGTCTCCAATTGAGTGGGCATACAATCTCTGAGCCTTTTTCATTGTATTGGGTACAGTCCACCTGTAATTCAAACAAAATATAATACCCTTCATTCCGTCCATTCAATGCTACAGGCATTCTCATATCCAGATGGTGAAAGAAGAAGAAGAGAGCAGAAAAAGCACCAGTCCCTTCAGTTTTTCAGCAAACACCTCTGGAAGATCTTATACGGACCAGGTGTTGTACTACAGAAATAAATCAGACCAGAACATACCCTATAATGGAATTCTGTATGTAACAAGGAAATGTTAATCTCTCCTTTTAGGGTGGAAATGGGAGTCCAGTGGAATAATGTATGTGAAAAATACTCAGAGGAGTTTAAAATGCTGCCCAAAGGTAAAAGTTTACTTTGTCTGCTGTTTTTCTTTGGCCAGGAGGTTCCTTTTGCAACCTTTAGAGAAAGAAAGGTGCAGAGCACGAACATTTTTAAGTCCTGAGGAATTATTTCAGTCCACTGTGAGCCAATTTACCTACTTTTCCAGCTCTATGCACACCTTAGCTCTGATTCCATTTTTATAAAGACCACCCAAAGAATGTTGCACTTACCTCTGTCCCTTTGGCTTGATCACCAGAAGTGATTGAAGTGAGATGCAATTGGAGAGAAGGAATTGGAGAAAGAACATATTTCACAGTTAGAAGTGCAAAGCTAAATCTATTGTTCACAGTAACCCAAACCCATTTCCCAACAATCTTTGCCGGCCCAATTCAGCCCAAACAGAGGTCATTTCTTTACTGAGGGTCAAACTGAGAATGAAGACAAAGATGTATACGGCCCTGATTTAAAACAAACAAACAATTCAGAGACGAAAGCCCTGACTATTGACAAGGGGCTGTCACAGATGTCCAGGAGCTCCTGGTGGGCATGCCCAGAGTAGGTTGGGTCATGGTCCCCAAGCTGCCCGTAAGCTGTCCCTGAAAGGGCAAGTCATAAACCTGCGAGATCCTGATCTGGAACTGCACAGAGAACCACTACCCTTTTATTCCTCTTCTCAGTCTCTGTTCCTCTCATTGAAGGTCTGACCCACCTCGCTTTGTTAATCAGACCAATCCAAATAAAAAACTTCTAAAGTATCTTTAGACATTACCATTTTATAATTTAGTGAAGATTGAATATGTTACAATTAACATAAAGGCATGGATTTTGAAAGAAATCCTGAGTTACCCACTGGAGAGGCAGCCCATGCAGTGGCTGCCAGGGCAAAGATGGCCAAAGCAGCAATGCCCTTCATAGCGATGGTGAATGACAGTGACAGATACGGTGCTCTGGGGCAAGGAGTACCAGAGAGAGAGAGAGACAGAGCAGTCTGCCTCGAGTGCATATATATACTCACATATGGGAAGGGGCCTGTCTTCATTAGAAATTGACCTTTGCAATGATTGGCTGTGAACTCAGGATATTTCTTTCATTTGTCCAGGAAAGTTTGCTTATTATCATGATTTATAGACAGTTGGGACAGTTTTACCATGCCAGTCATCTACCAAAAAGAAGTTTTGCATAATGACCTCCTGATTGCTCAGCAAATACAATGCTGTATTTGAGAACAAACACAATAATTGGCACAGTAAGAGAAAACAAACACTGAAATGACATGTGTAAAGGGTATTGCATGTGTTAATGTCATATTACAGACATGTGAGTTGAAATAGAATATAGAGGCAATGAGGACACTCTTTAAAATGTACAATAGCAGATAACTTGAGTAGTTGGCAATGAAAATTCCTTACTTCAAAACTAGGAAGATACTTCACAATTGTTTCAGGAATATCTGGGACAATATGGAAAAACTGCCCCCAAACTGAGATGGAGCTGAGAGTCCAAAGAATGACTCCAACAATTCCAGCTTGGCAAGTCAGCTGAGTTATTAGCAGTTACTTACTAGGGTACTTGCTCCTGGCCAGAACAGGAATTTTTTCCTCAGGAGCCTCTTGCTAGCAAAATCCACATCTGCCCACCCTTTGGTGCTGCCTTAAATCCCTTCCCAATGAGTAATGCAGAGTTTTTGCATCGTATCTCTGCTTGTTCACAGGGAAACAAATCACACCGGCACAGGACGGTCATCACACACTGTTATGCCACCCACATTATATTAAGGACATTACAATTTTGCATTAGGCGGGGATTTTAGTATTATAATGAACAAATGGCAGTACAGGAAAACAAAAGCAGTTCTAAAGCAGCCAGGGCTGGTCTAAGCTGGCTACTTCAAGACAAGAAAATGCTGACGCACCCAAGAAAGTTCTGGGCACATTTCCTGAGGCCAGCAGTTATCTTGGTGCTTGTTTAAACTGCTTTGTAACAATTTTTCTGAGCACCCCAGGCTCCCACAGCACAGTGGTTCTGTTATGTGACAGGGAGCCTGCATTTTTCCCTTCATAATGTCCTATGAAGGCACATACTATGCATTTGCTTATGGTGATTTAATCATTTCAATGATCACAATAAATTTGTGAAATATGCAGATCATATTGTTGTTATTTAGATGGCGCAGTAAACATCACAAAAGTTATGTATTCTGTATTAGTAACACAGTTAGCCATAGGGAGAGCCAGGTCTCCAACACTCTAGACCTATGCTTCTCTTCTAAAATATGTTTTTCCCTTACTAAGTAATACCACTTCATTACTAAAATAGATACTCAAAATGCAAATTCTGATTTTAGAATACTGTCACATATATCTTAAGGTGATAGCCATGTAATTGTTGAATACATTCCACTTTGCCCATATCTATATATTTCTGTCTGTCCACAGAACCACAACATGCAACTATCCTTAATATTTTTTCCATAACACAAGCCTAGGGATTCCCAATCAGTTAGTACTTTCACCCATATTATCTCATGTGCTCCTCCCATTGTCTCTGCAGAAAATAGAATATAATATCTCCTCTTCACACATGATGAGTTCAGATATTAAAGGAATTAAGCAATTTCCTCAAAACAGACAGCTGCTGTCTGACAGAATCTTGACCAAAACTGGATTTCTAATTTCAGATCTTGTGGTCACAAGTAATTGATTGAATATGTTTCCAATTTCTTTTAATGTGCATGTCTTTCATTCATAATTTCCATTTTCCAATACCAGATAGAACATTATTATTTTCTTAATAGTTCATGCCATTTTGGAATTTGAACACACATACACCTCATCTTTATTTTGATGCTTCATCAGCTCTTGAACTCTACATACTAAAAGTGCTCTCCAGAAGGTTTTCTGAATGAGAGGAATGGTCTTCCTAAGTTATAGTGAAGCACTTGCTTAGACCAACCATGTCCCAGGCAGATACAGAAATGAGAACAATGGCTCACTCACAGGATGTTAGAGATGCAGAGACTCTAAGAATTTTGTCTGTGGTTTTCAAGCTTTTTGTTGTTGTTTAATTAAAAAGTAGAACTTCATATTCTCAATTCCTCATTGAGAAATGAGGATTCTAATTCTTCAATTCCTCATTGTAACTTAATGAGGCAAACAGTTGAGTGAAACAGAATTTTGAAGGGCAGTCACTTAAATAGAAGCTAATCAGGGTTCCAGGGTACCTGAATTTTGACCACATACCACAGGTTCTTTGGAAATCAATTTGAAAACTTCTGATCTAAATCACACTGAAAAAGAAAGTGAGGGCCTGAGAGAGGGGAGTATCTTAGGCAAAGCCACTCAGTGGATCAGGTCCCCTGTAAGATTCTACTGTAAGGTTCTTTCTTCCCTGCCACACCTTCTCCACCGACACACAGTCCTACGTCTGCGTGGATTTTCAGCCTCTGTTTGCTTCCCAAAGAAAATGAGTGAGGATCTTCCACCTGGGTTGTGGACTCAGTTCTCTGTTGCTTACTGGGCATCGCCTCCTGGACATTTTATAAGATCTTCCAGGCTAACAGGGTCCCCAAAGTCCTTGTGCTAAATATCATTTTAATTGGCTTCTCTCCAATTTCGCTCTGTTAATATCTGCCAGTAGTAACCCAATCCAGGAAACTAGCACTTCACTCCTCTCTGATTTTCACTCTAAGTAGGTTTTGAGCCATGAGTGTGTGTATATGTGTATGTGTGTGTGTGTGTGTGTGTGTGTGTGTGCGCTCACACATGCACCTTCCTTTCCAGGAAGAATGTGTATTTTTATTTTTATTTTTTATTTTGTTTTATGTTTATCACTTTTTAAATTTCAGAGTCAAAGACTAATGGCCTTTATATCCATCTCCATGTCTATTCCTTTCCAGGAATTCTTTTAGGAACAATGGAGAAATTTATCTTGTCCAGAACCCAACATTTTTCTTTGTTTCTTTCTTTCTTTGGCCTCCCACTTAATAACTATCTTAAGGCTGTATAAACGGTATGTAGAATTAAGTTAAACCCAATATCATCACAATGTATTGCTCAAATGAAAAGTCACTTCAAAAATCCAGGCCCATGTCTACTTACCTGTTGCCTAACAGGCCTAAGTTTTTGTTTCAAACCAAACTGGCTGTGATTTGAAGGAAGCTAACCTTTGACTCAAACATACAATGCAAAAGAATGCATTAACTATCCCATACATGATCCCAATCATGGTAGGTGTGGATTTTGATCAATAAATTTCAGTATACAAAGTTATCTATTCTTTTATTTTCTTTCTTGTTAAATAAAGTTACATCTGATTCTACCTGGATATGGGGAGATTTTTTTCTTATTCATCATTGGAGTTTATGAGAATGTGATATGCTTTATAAGTGCATAGACAATGAAAGCAGGCCCTCTAATCTCTGCACAATCATGGTAGCTTCCTGCATTGTGATGGTCTCAGTTAAGCCATGAAAGGTTCCCTTGTCTGAGGCTGCCCTCTCGTTTTCTAGGGCACATGGGACAGAGTGATTTTAACTGGGACTGAGCACCTTATTGTGTAGTTCAATAGATATTTTTTGAAGTCATAGAGTCAGGAGTCTTCTGCTTCCTCTGAATGCTACTAAGTAGAACATTTTTTTTTTGTATTTTGGCAAAAACACTTCAATGAGAGTTACCCTTGTAACAAGATTTCAGTGTAAGTACAGTGTTGTTAACTATAAGCCCAATATTGCTGAATGGATCTCTAGAAATTTTCATCTTACATGACAGAAACTCTATATCCGTTGAATAGCAACTTCCCATTTCCCCCTCGCCTCATTCCCTGGCAACTAATATTCTACTTTTTTCCCCATGAGTTTGACTACTTTACTACATTATATAAATGAAATTGTGCAATATTAGTCCTTCTGTTATTAGCACATTTCACTTTGCATTCTATCTGAAGGTTTATCTATGTTGCAGCATATGATAGGATTTCCTTCTTTCCTTCTTTCCTTACAACTGAGTGATATTACATTATATGTATATGCCATATTTTCTTTATTCACCTGTGTATGAACATTTAAGTTGTTTCCATCTCTTAGCCATTGTGAATAGCGCTGCAGTGACCATGGGAATGCAGTTATCAAGATCCTTATTTCAATTCTTTTGGATATATATCCAGAAGTGAGATTGCTAGATCATATGGTAGTTCTATGATTCATTTTATGAGGAAACTCTATACAGTTTTCTATACTGTTTACATTCCTGCCGAGAGTGCACAAAAGCTCCAATTTCTGCACATCTTCACCTTTTCTTTCTTTGATGATAAGCATCCTAACAGGTGTGAGCTTACACCTCCTTGTGCTTTTGATTTGCATTTCCATTATGATTAGTGATGTTGAGCATCTTCTCATATACCTGTTGGCCATTTGTTATGTCTTCTTTAGAAAAATGTCTATTCAAGTCTTAGCCCATTTTATAATTAGGTTATTACTTTTCTTGCTACTGAGTTATAAGGATTGCTTATATATTTTAGATATTAACTCCTTACCAGATATATATTTTGCAAATATTCTCTCCCATTGATTAGGTTACCTTTTCACTCTACTGACTGTTCCGTTTGCAGAAGGTATTTAGTTTGATGTAATTCAACTTATTTATTTTTGCTTTGATTGCTTGTGCTTTTGGTGTCATATCCAAGAAATCATTGTCAAGACCAATATCAGGAAGCTTTTATTCTGTATTTTCTTCCAGGAGTTTTATAGTTTCTGCCCTTTTAGTTAAGTCTTTGATCCATTTTGGGTTGATTTTGTGAATGGTATAAGGGTCTAATTTTAGCCTTTTGCATATGGAAATCAAGTTTTCCCAATACTATTTATGGAGGGGATACCAAGAAGCAGTCTTGGTCAGGTCTCTTTTATTTTTCTTGAAATGTTATTCTTTATCTTTTGGTTATTTTCCAAAGTACTCATGCCAGTAAAAGTAACTTCTTGTCCATTATTTATGTTTTTGTATTATTTAATTATATCATCCTCTAAAGCAAAAGTGTATACCTTTTTCTGATAGCTTTGTGATAGCAGTAAGGAAAAATTGCACATGATGCTAATTTATAGATTTTTTTCTTTTCTTTTCTTTTTTTTTAGACAGAGTATCACTCTGTTGCCTGGGCTAGAGTGCTGTGGCATCAGCCTACCACACAGCAACCTCAAATTCCTGGGCTCAAGCGATCCTTCTCAGCCTCTCTAGTACCTTGTACTACAGGCATGTGCCACCATGCTTGGCTAATTTATTTTATATATTTTTAGTTGGCCAATTAAGATCTTTCTATTTTTAGTAGAGACAAGGTCTCGCTCTTGCTCAGGCTGGGCGCGAACTCCTAACCTTGAGTGCTCTTCCCACCTCGGACTCCCAGAGTGCTAGGATTACAGGCGTGATCCACCATGCCCAGCCTACAGATTTTAATTATTGTTTTTATTGCTGAAGTTATGATATTGCTTCCTGTTTGACACGTTGACATAAAAATAACAGCATCAAATTCCATTGTTTCTTAACATCTTATCTTTTGCTTCTAGATAAAAGCTAATGCTATGGTTTCAATGTGACTTTTCCCCACCAAAACTCATATCAAAATTTGGTCCCCAGTGTTACAGGGTTGGGAGGTGGGGCCCAGTGAAAGGTGTTTGTGTCAGGAGAACCCAAAAATGATCTATTCATCCCTCATGAATTCATTAATACCTTCCCTTAGGACTGAGTGAGTTTTCACTCTCACAGGACTGGATTGGTTTTACTAGAGAACAGATTGTTGTAAAAGTGAGTTTAGCTTCCTAGACTCTCTCTTGCTTCCTCTCTCATCACGTGATCTCTTTGCACAGGCTCCCTCACTTTTTTACTTCTTTGCTATGTTTTGACCCAGTACAAGGCCCTCACCTGAAGCCAGCCAGATGTGGCGCTATGCTCTTGAACTTCCCAGCCTCCAAAATCATGGGGTAAACAGACCTTTGTCCTTTATAAATTACCCAGCCTCAGGTATTATGTGTAATGGCAACACAAAATGAACTAAGACAGCTAATGTGAGGGTGAGCAGCCCCACCAGAAGTCCTTCAGGAAGCCTTCATAGCTGGGGTCACCCAGCCTCTTCATGCACAGTAATAGCCTTTGGCTGGAAAAGGATGTGGTATTCCCTGATCAACTCCTGAAGATCTATTCTGTAAACAGTTCCTAGAACATAAGCAAATTTCCTTATCAAGAGCTGATTTATACAGACCATAGCAACAGGAGTTCTGGTAACTTTCTTGCTTATAGCCTTAGGAATTCAAGTGGATCCAGAGATGATAATATACTAGCTGGCAACTATTCATTTTATTACTCCCAGTTTGGATTACTTTCATGTAAGTCAAGGCATTAGAATTCATGTTTTAACCCTTTGCACTTAGATGTTGAGTGTGGATAATGTCAAGTGGATAATGAGTAAAAAGCAAGTGAGTGCAATGGGTTATCACTAACCCCTTCACTATATGCTGAATAAATATACAAGTGTACCTTCTTCTACACACATTCTGTATATATACAATTGATTTATATCACAAATATGTGGAAGTGGCCATTTCTGCAGGCAATAAACAATTTTCTCTAAGATCACTGAATATAAATTCCATTCCTCTTTCCTAAAACCATAAGATAGACAATATTATTTACACAAAGAACATGAGACTGAGGTTCATGAGGCTGAAGGATGTGATGTAATAAACATGTGATTATAAGCCATTTACTTGAATTTGTGATGTAAGAAACATGAGATTAGAAGCCATTTACTTGAATTTATATTTCTGATAACTCATTAGAGTAGGCTCAGAAAATGGCTTTTCGTCTCAGCTTCAGGATCTGTATGTAGTAGAGATATTGGGAAAAATCATTTCTAAGTCTCTTCTAGCTCTTTCAATCCAGGATTTTACCAACCTGAAGTAAATAGTTTCCCTTATTGAGATCCTTGTTAACTACATATCCTTTCTTTAGCTGATAAAAAAATAGTTAAAAGTTGGTAAAATGTTAATTACCAAAGTATACCAAAAGTATGCCTCACAGCATATTTTTCTAGGCTTATGCTGCTTTTTACATTGTTTTTAGTTTCAGCTTGTATACTTCTGAGAACCACTTCATAAATATAGCCTTTACCATGGAGAGGTAGATACATTTTATAAGTTCATATTCCACAAAACTAGCTTATTTTCAGCAGTGCCAGCTGTTTCCAGGAGCGCCACCAATTTTTAATTTGTACCAGGAAAGAGAATGAAAAAATCCCTAAAAGTTTAGAAAATCATTTCCTTCCCTTATCTTTGTAGGCTTTATGCCATTGACCAAAGAGAAGCGTGTCTGTTAAATATAACTTCCTTTTAAAATCATTATCTTAAATGTCTAAGTTGACCCAGTAATTTTTAATGAGCTATTTCTTCATGCCTGGCTTTGGACTAGCCACAGTGTTCTTGTATAAACAAGGACATTAAAATGTCTTTTTTTCTTAAAGAAGGCACAGTCTAGCGAGAGAAACAGACTTGTAAATAAGCAACTACTCAACAGTGACAGTGGTAATATAGGTGTAAGGAAGGGTATTATAAAAGCATAATGAAGGGATAAATAATTCACATTCAAGGGAACAAGGTCAGGAAAGACTTTCAGAATAATGCTGTGTCTTTCCTGAGGTGAGAAGAATTAGTCTAAACTTTGGAGACATGGCCTTTATAAAATGGAAGGAAAGGGGGAAGAGCAAGACCAGTGGTGGATGAAGAGGATATGTGAGGAGGAGGGGATATGTAGAAACGAGTTCAAAAAAATCATTCGACTGCAGAAGTCAAGGAGGGCAATGCAAGAGTTGAGGCTGAAGAGCTATACAGAGGCCTTGAAGGAGTTTGGAGTTAATATTGGAAACTAGAGAAACCATTTCAAGGTTTTAAGCACTATACCCTGAAATTCTAACTTTAGATAATTACTCAGCCTACTGTGGAGGATGGAATGAAGGAGAGAAGACTAAATTATGGAGATCAGTTATAAGGCTGCTATAGTCAACCAGGAAAGGGTGATTATGGCTTTGTCAGATGTGATTATTAACTATGGAGGATAATGGGGTGAGGGGAAGACAAGGATAATACCTAGATATTGGCTTTGTCTAGTTTTGCTTTGTTCTAGTGCAGTGTGGCTTCTTAGTAGGCATTTTCAAATAATTTATACTAGGTAGTTGAATTATTTAAAAGACAGATCTGTTTTTTAAAGAAGTCATTTGGAAATTTAGAAAGAGCTGTACTGGGTGGAGACAAGCAAATCTGTCAGAAGATGATTGCAAGTCTACTGAAGAAAAAAAGAGGATCTGAAATTTACAAAAGGAAAAAAAATAAGGCAGAATGCAAGCTTTCCATAGGCTTGAAAGATTTACAATTATCATAATAGATTAGAATAAAGTGCATAGAATAACCTAGAGGAAGACTACACAGCATCCCTCAAAATAATCCAGGAGGAGCTACAGAATCAAGAGAAAATTCCATGAAGAAAGACAAATATTTCACTTGATTTTTTTTCCTGGCACCTATCTAAAATTGACACAGTCTTTTTCTCTGGTCTCTCTTCATGCTTAAAGAATGATTCATAGTCATATATTAATTATTTTGATAGAACTTAATTTTAATACTGGAAAGAAAAAGGGATCTGTGTGCCAAGACAGTGTCCTAGGAATACCAGGACATCCTGTT
This sequence comes from Mirza zaza, assembly GCA_008750895.1. Lineage (NCBI taxonomy): Eukaryota > Metazoa > Chordata > Mammalia > Primates > Cheirogaleidae > Mirza > Mirza zaza. The sequence continues at coordinate 39,974 of VSMD01120707.1, forward strand.
CTGCTTCTTTCTGTAGGGAACAGTTTGGGATACTGCTCACCATTGGTAAAGTCCTCAGGGAGGGTCATTTGATGTCTCATTCATAATCTACCTGGGGAAGATAAGAGACTGATTTTAGTCAAAGTCCATCAAGAAGCCCACAGAGTATAAAGGAAAGAGCATGGTACATTAGTTGGCTTGCCTGCCATGACAAAGTACCATAGACTGGGTGGCTTAAACAACAGAAATTTATTTTTTCTTACTTCTAGAGGGCAAAATTCTAAGATCAGGTGCTAAAATTTCAGTTTCTGGTCAAGGCTCTCTTCTCTCTCCCTATGTCCTAAAGCAACCTTTCCTCATGCATATCCACATCTCTGAGATCTCGCCCTCTTCTTATAGGGACACTAATCTTGTGGGATTAGGGCCTCACCATTATAACCTTATTTAGCCTTAATTACCTCCCTAATGGCCCTGTCTCTAAATACAGTCACATTCCAGGGTTAGGGTTTTAACCGACAAATTTTGAAGAAACTCAATTCAATCCATAGCACAACACATGGTATTGGAGTACAAATGTGAGCTTTGTCCTGTGCCATTCTCAGTTTCAAGAATATATTAAATTTTCATAAATGTCAACTTTTATTTTTGTTCTGTTATCACCATCACTATCATAGAAAGAGGAGTGTCGTTGGTGTTTAAGACTTTAAAAGGGGGTGAGGAAAAGTTACACATAAGAGCAAGAGACAGGTGCTTGTCCATTACTGAGTTGGTCTATACCAGGGAAAACACAGTCTCATAGACAAGATCCAGCCCACTGTCTACTCTGTAAATATAATGTTATTGAAACACAGCATTGAGACAATATTCACATAATTTAAATTTGTGTATTTGCATTATGTACACAAAAGATATATTGTATAGTTACAGAAGAAACTATAATGTTCCACGAAGCTTAAAATACTTCATATTTGGTTCTTTCTAAAAATGGTTTGTGGAACTGTAGCCGAGACAAGTGCTCTCCTTGGGTATTTCTGAACCCTTTTTGAAAGTTTCTCACATGAAAAAATAAGAAGTTTGAAAGGGATAGATCTCTCTGAAAACCCGTATTTTAAATGGAATCTGTAGTAGCAATTATGGCTAAATGCATAAGTCTGTGGTAGTAGCCAGGTAGGGGTGATAGAAATATTTTTGCTTCTTTAGTTCCATTTCAGGATCATTTGTCACCTCCTCTTCAGAATTTTAGAGCTCATTTTGAAATCTCGGTGAGATGAGTCTGGTTTTAATTTGTTTTCTATTCATCAGAATATAACTTAAGAAGTAACTCAAAGACTCGTTTACTTGATATTTAAGAGAACTATATATTTGTTACTGTTTTGACACAGATGGCATTCTATATAAACTACTCATTTGTATATCCAAAAAGGAATCAACTTTCAGCTTTTCAAATCCTAACTAAAGCATTCAATACATGCACACACTGAACCCATGCTTGAGCCACTCTCCATTCTCAACTTCATTTGTCTTGGCCTTGGACTATTCCTGACCTCTGCACCCCTGCCTCACCCTCCACTTTCACCCCTGAGGTCCCAAGGCCTCTCTGCAGCCCCTGACTCTTCCTGAAGACCATCCTCCACACCACTCAGTTCCTAAGCCACACTCTCTCTCTGGCACTCAGGATGATTACCAACCATTTGTTAGGCCTTAAGGGTGGAATAAAAAGGGTTTTGAGCACATTACTTTTTAATAATAATAAAATAAATGTAAAATATTTTTGCTTAGAGCTCAATGCAATGTTCAAAATGTAATGACAAAACATCTTCTCAAAAAAGCATATATGACTTAGCCATAAAAAGAGAGCTTCTAGATTTCCTAGAAATGAACAGGAAGGAGATTCAGGAGAGATGATCTCATAGGTCACACAGACTCACGCTGAACTCATCTTGTACATCTTGGAATTGCCAAAGAAAATAATTTAACAGAGTTTTCTCTCTCTCTCTCTTTTTTTTTTTCCGGAAAAACTCCATGTTTTCCATGCTTGACAAATGATTTGCAAGGCTTTTATGATGAATTGAAAAAATGAACTTCTACTTTTTAATTAAACAACAAAAACAAAAAGCTTGAAAACCACAGACAAAATGTTTGTTTAGAGTCTCTGCAGCTCTAACATCCTGTGAGTAAGCCATTATTCTCACTTCTGTATCTGCCTGGGACATGGTTGGTCTATGCAGGTGCTTCACTATGACTTGGGAACACCATTCTTCCCATTCAGAAAACCTTCTGGAGAGCACTTTTAGAATGTAGAGTTCAAGAGCTGATGAAGTATCAAAATAAGGATGAGGTGTGTGTGTCCAAATTCCAAAATGGCATGAGCTATTAAGAAAATGATAATGTTCTATCTGGTATTGGAAAATGGAAATTGTGAATGAAAGACACACACATTAAAAGAAATTAGAAACATATTCAATCAATTACCTGTGACCACAAGGTCTGCAATTAAAAAATCCAGTTTTGGTAAATATTCTGTCAGCACTGTCTGCTTTGAGGAAATTGCTTAATTCCTTTAATATCTGGATTCATCGTATGTGAAGTGGAAATATTAGATTCTATCTTCTGCAGAGACAATGGGAGGAGCACATGAGATAATATGGGTGAAAGTACTAACTGATTGGAAATCCCTAGGCTT